>JAARMF010000193.1:50690-82960 GCA_022844705.1 Toxascaris leonina | reverse complement strand
CCCCCCCACCAAATAAAAAAACGTTTTTTTATTTGTATAGACCCATTCACACGCATGCATATTTGATTTTCTTGATATTCTCTGAGTTCAATGAAGAAGTTAACTGATGATTAAAGGATAACTTGGCGTTTTATACATTTTGTAGAGAGACCGGCATATGCAACGAGAGAGAAGAACACATCCACAGATCTCATCATTAAATTTCAGTTTTCGTCTAGAAAATATCATAAATCGGTTGCTACCTTCAAACGATGCCTGATAGATAAAAACAAATGGAGAAGTGTGAGGAACCTGGCGCGGCAAATTTCGCATCGCACTAACCACAACAACCAATTTCACGAGTCGCAGCAAAAATCTTCACCCATTTTACCACCCATGCAAATCTGCAAAAGATTCGTTTTCCTGCAATTTGGCAGATGCAAAATGCTTCCAAAATTTCCGCTGCCTTTGAACGGTCTCAAATCTTAGACAGATTATAGCAAACTCCTATAGCAAAGGTTGACTATCTCCTATCTGAATAGCGCAGCACATCTTACAACTCTGCATTCACTGGTGTCTGCATAAACTACCAGATAACCAAAGGAACATAGAAAACCTACATTCGCATGGGTGCGACATTGCTATAACACGATCTTTGAGAGACAAAATTGCAAAGGCGCATAAAAATCTCTGCAACAGTGTTTTTTGAGTTTAGCACCTGACCACGGAGGAATCCAGGGTTCTTTGTTGCTTTCAAAACATATGGACAGGACGAAACATTGTCGTGCAACTTCTGCAACTCGAATCCATCAAGTTCCGGCAAACTTCTTCGCCCCCAAATTGCATCCATAGCCTGCATGGCGTTCAGAATACGACGATTAATGCGATTTATGGTGTAAAGTAAGCAGAGCCAACGCTATATTCCACTCATCAGTCCGATGCAACATTGACCCCAATCGGCACAGCACTGTTTACAGCAATCGCGCTTATCTTCTTGCACTTTCTTTCTGCTCTCTGAAATGTTTAACGATAATTTGTGAGGGTTATTAATATACGGGAAAATATAAAAGTTTCTGTGAAAAGACGCGATCATTCACAAAAAAAAACGGTTGAAGGGATAAAGTTTCTTAAATAAACCTTAATTTGACGTTTATTTGACGCCTCCATTCAGGAAGTGCTCTTGGCGCTGTAAATATCTCTGCAAGAGTTGTAATCCCTTGAACTGTTAGTAACCATCATTGCTAGTGATCGCTATTGTTGAGAGAAATAGCTGTGAACATCTCAGTGTTATTACGATTAACCACAGTTAAATAATGCGTTCAACGATCACAGCACAATGTCCATCGATGCGTTTTTTTCGTTGATTTATTTACTAAGAATTGTGCACACGATTCGGTTCATTCAGTGGATTGCCATTGAATTGCCTGTTATAATGCTGCGCAGTTGACATTTAAATTCACGAAATGAGTATATTTTAAAAAGTTCCACTGCTCTAATAGTTGAAGTGAGTGCTAAATGAAGGACTTAGCTGCTTTAATCAGTTTCACTTCAATTGTGCAAATTTGAGAGCGATTCGTTTCCGTTAAGAAATGCGACATCACTATCACATCGCAGTGTTCTAGAGAATATCTCTTACAGCGCTTACTCGGTTTACTGGAAGAAGGTCCTTTAGAAGTTGTATCGAAGTGACTGCTTGGAAGGGGCTGTGTGCAAATGGTCTTCAAGGGCAATGCATCTGGTCGGGGCGGACTTTTCGAAGACAGTAGCTGAAAATATGACATTTATGTTTTAACTGAGTCACTAATATTTGTTGTCACATCAATAATGCTGAAATTTGCCCTTTATTTAATGGCTATTGTGTTCGACAACAGCCAAATGCGCTTGAAAATTTTCGAGCGGTAATAAATTTCGCATTTCGACCTCAGTTGCAACTGCAATTTAGCCAACACTGAACGAGGTCCATCCGCAACTATGAACGCCGGAAGGGAACCTTAGCCATAATCGCAAATCAAACTCACATACGTCGCTTTGTGAGTGGCTGCGTCGTTTCTCATCGGTGAAACTCGTCTCCTTCATATCGCTCGTTGAAACGGTTTTTTTTATCCGACTACCATGTGGCAATCCTAGCAAACCTGAAATACCTCTCAATAATATCAATGTAGAAGGCTCTCGACATCTACCGCCATCCTCGAGATAGCACAATTTCTGACTCATCATGAAGAACTCCATTTTTTGTTATATCTATTGATGGGAGGGGCAGATCATTAAAAGCCCGAATTAAAGCATACATCATTAATCAAATCACACCTGAATTGTCACTAGTTTTGAGTGAGATTAACTTCTGGTTCAACAAACAAATGAACCGCAACAGTACATATTTGTCAAATCTCACACTTTGTGAAGGCCGCATTTCATATTTGAGATTCTTTCCTTTGTTTTACAAACAAAAGTTTCGCTTCTAATGCTTTGAAATAATGCAAACCGACCTTTTGTTGGGAGGCCGATTTGCACTATTCGAATTTGCATTGCTTTTTTGGCTAATCAATTAGTGCAAGATACGAAACAAGAGGAAGGAAGGTGAAGGGATGAGGAAAAGGAAAATAGGGAAAGATTTTGTTCGACGAGAAAAAAAGCTCAACGGAAATCATGCATCATAAAAGCAAACTGCAGAAGTGATTAAGCAACAGATATCCGAGACGTTTCTTCATTTTTGAGGACTTTTTTAATTCTGAGGGAATTTCGAGTTTGAAGTGGAACAAGAGCACACATTGTGCCCATGAGAATAAATTGCAAATTAACATGCGCAAATTTGTCTGTCGCATTCCGCATTCTCACATTACAGTTGACTAAATTCTCCCCAAATTCCTTGCGAAAGCACTCACTTTTCATGTGGCTATAGCCTTGTGAGGAAAAATATGTGGAAAGTTTTTCTTTTCTTTCCACATTTCTCAAATCTTCGTCGGTGATTCATTCCATGATCAGTTCGCCTCAATCGACGTACCTCTGTTTAACCCTCGACATTTGTGATTCTGCATCTAAACCTTTTCCTCAAAATTTTTATAGGCAATCACCGTTTATTTATGCCTGTTGGCTTTGAAATTATTTTCGGGAACTGTTACACGACATACAATTCAATGCAACGCATAAAACGATTTTTAGCACAGTGATTTGAAGTGAGCAAAAAGGGAAGACTCTTTAAATGTGGTTAGAATTTTCCAGGCACCGGAGATAAGCGGACAGGTTTGTTTCCAAATTTGAAATGCAGGAGATTCGACGGGCGAATTTGTGGCACATACAAGAGCGTATAATCCAAGAATTTATGTTCGCACAAATTGTGCTCGCCAAATGTCGTTGCCTTAGCTATGAACCACCTTGCAGATGGAGCACAAGAATAAATCACTGTAAAAACTGTTTGGAGACAGCCATGGCTATGCATGCATATGACATTCTATGGTGTGCAGATTCAACCTGCCAATAAAAGGAAACTACGACCATGAAATCTGATGAGTTCAGTCAGCACCAACTTCCTTGCTCATTTTACTTACCTTCTCTTAAAGATTTTATGAGTAGCCAGAAGCATCATGAAACCTGTATTTTAATTTTTCCACAGCCAGTCAGGTGTCACCAATTATGAATATTCTGTTGATGTTATTTGCAATCGGCAGGTTTCGTGTGGAAGCAGAATCATGCCATCGATGTCCATTGCGCAACCGATCGATATAAGGAAAACTTTTTAGATTCGCGAAACAATGAGTGAAAGCTTTAATTTCGAACGCGAGAATACAATATTTACTAAACACTAGGTAAGCAAAGTATTCGAATTGATGCTGCAGAGAGTAGAAAGTTTTCGAAAATCGGGATCATCTTATCCGATCTTCTCACCATACTTGCTGAATTCAGAAGGCGAAATTTCGCCGGGATTTTCATATTACCCAAATTAGTGAAGTCAACTTTTTTGAAAGAATTGATATGATCTTTGGTAAGAAGCTAGAAAAGCTTTCTGAAATTACTTCTTTTGGACGCTTATCGATTCATCGAAACTCTTTGTCAAGCAAAAACTTGCGGCTACATACCGGTGTGGGTCTACGCAGATACAGTTGATTAATAGCATCTCAGCAAGGAAGTTGTGTTAAGCAACATCGAAGAAAATACAAAACTGAAGAAATTTGGCATCATATAAGTCTGAACTAAAGTCTTATTTCATCTCGGATTCAGTCGGCAGAAATCCGATGACATTAATGGACAAAAATCAGAGGATTTTTTTTTTGTATTTTCAGTTCGAAATATTTAGACTGTGTCTTAATATTCACATAGTTGACCAGTTAGTTAGTCATATCTTGATGCTTTAAAACTGTGAGAATAGATAGTTGTTCACAAATAGTTGATCGAAGGTTGTTATCTCCATTTTTGTCAAGTATATGTGCCAACTTCATTTCCATATTCGTAGCCGATTGCCTCAATCATCGCAACAAAATATATCAACTCACTTTCACTGTTGAGGTAGTGTGCATAATCACAATGTGCCAGTCAGTGTTTTTTGAAGAATTCAGAGGACAGAAAATCGAAGAAAGCAAATGTTGCGACTCTATGTTCTCAATCGACTTATTAAATTTTCCCAGTGGAGTGGGGATCTTAGAAATAATAGCAATAAGACAAATAGATGTGGATGAATAGGAGAGAGGAAGGGAATGGAGTGGTTGAGGCAGCAGTAAGCAGTATCAACATCAGAGAGGTTGAGACGGCCTACAACTTCAATTTCTTTCCGCTGCAGCATCAATTCGCAATTCTCACCACTCCTCAATTCTCAATGAACATTTTTTTCCCGATGTGGTCATCGTTACTTTTATTCAACGTCCAGCATCTTACTCTCAAGCTTAAAATACTACGAGAAAAAAGATTTCTTTTGTTTAATTCTGCTGAGCTAATCTCACAGCCAACAATATGAATATAACAATGTACATAAACACAAAGTTTTTTTACTCCATTGAAAACACAGAGAAATTTTTGGATAATTCAGAGATCAAATATTCTCGAAGATCATTCGGTGATAACATCGTCAAGTATGCAATGAAAAGTAATATCCACCTCATTCATTATCAGTGAACGATGTTATTCAAAGAAGTATAGAGCAGTCTGATATCTGAATAACTCATAAAAATATTAGCGCAATTAAAGCGCAATATAAATCAAAGGTAACATTTTTAGCGGATGGAAGATCGCTGCTTAAAACGCTTGATATCAAGAAACGTGACATTGAACTTCGAAAAGTGGCAATAAAGTTTCGAAAGAGCTCTGAGGAAACCATATCCGTTCTTGAATCAGCCAAAAAAGAGAGGCGCTCTTAGAATAGGAGAGCTTCACGTATTGGCTGCGAACGAGTTGATTTCTTCCAACAACGACTGCGAAGAGAAGACAAAACGAAAACCATGTGAGACTGCTAGCAAGAATTCATCGGCGTGCACCCGTACTTGTTTTTTCCGAGCGTCACTTCTGTGATGAAAGAAACACTTGCAGGAACGTCTGTGAAAAACTTTCTTCATTTAACAACCTCATGATAATTGAATAGACAAATCAGACCTACAGAAAATTGGATTTTCCATCATTTTTGTTTGTTCCGCAAAATTGCAAAAACGCACAAAAAATGTGCTTTTGCAAATTTTCTGAGTGGGAAGCGAATTTTAGCGCAGCCATATCCGTTACATATTAGTTGGTTCGTCTGAGTCTGTAAATCACTGAAAATGGGGCAGTGAAATTCGCCTTCCTACAATTGCATCGTCACGTAACTATCAATGATCAAACCCATTTCATTCATCAACTTTTGGAAACGTGATGGCTATTCGTTTTTGAAAAAAAGATTCTTTTATGAAAAATTCAGACGATTAGTCGATGGAAAGCAAAATATGAATCTACTGTCGCGTATAATTAATTATTTATTCAATAAAAGAATTTTGTGTGGCGAGCAAATCGCATATCGATTCACTTCCTTTCAGACGTCCTTCGGCTTTTTTCCATCATTTTGGTATATTCAAAGAAATTAAATGAACTAGCAGTATTGCTTCCAAGAAAACAGTCATTTGCTCCATGCGGTTTTTCTTTTTGATATCTTCGATTCCATTTGTGGCGATGACATTTTGATGTATCGATATTTCGAAGATTTTGCCCTTTTTCGGTATTTCTGGTTTACTCACGAATTCGGATATACCGAAATAATGGAATTGAAGTGCATATGAGGGGCGAAGAGGAGAAAGGAGGAGGAGAAGAGAAATAGCACAAGCACATGCATAGTCGTAATTATGCATCAGCAGTGACTTGCTTTTATTCTCGACAACTATTTCAGATATTTGTGCACTGCACAATGTTGTCCTCCATCCGCTTCATTCGAGCTGAAAACTTTTCAGGAGAAGAAGAATGGTGAAGAAGTTAGCACAGTATGCGCTTTCTTATCCTACCCTCCTTAGCAACCGGTTTTACAAGTTGTCAACAAAGAAGGTGAAACATGCAAAACAAACGCTTCATGCTTTAACTGATGCTACCAGCCGAACGAACAAAACCATAAATATCCGCTTTATATGACTGCATAGGTGTCAAGTGGATGCCATTATTTGACACATTTGAATGCAAAACAAATGTGAAAAGTGTACGCCCTATTTGTTCATTATGCCTTAGCTTCACTGACGCTTGAGTTGCAATCGTTAGGCAGGCCGACGATGCTAACATAACGCGCTAACTGATAGAGGTATGAAAAAATAATAGGCATAATAAAAAAGTTTTTCTGTCGGCTAAGACGTTATGGAATACTGTTTTTGGGTGAACAAATTTACCTGTGAAGAACTCTAAGATTTCTGACGTAAATGAAAGAATCTGTGGGCTGTAAATGGGATTTCTCTCAGCGTCACAAAAATATTGGGAAACGTGGAATCATTTAAGTCATATACCTGGGAAAGGTAACCAGAGTGTTTTAAATATTCTGCGAAGTTCGTTTCATACAATAAAAAGATTTAATAAGCAAACAAAAGCACATAAACAAGGAAAAACGGGACTGGAAGATTGTAAGAATAATACTGAACGGGTTGCGAGATTGAACTTTTGGAGGATTCCGAGAAAATCGTTAAAAATTTTTGATAGCGCGCTAAATCAATCACAACATAGAAATAGAAAGCGTGAAGTTTTCTGCTCATGAAGAAAAGTTCGGATGCAAGAAATTTCTTAGCTAATTCTTAGATTTTTATATGTTCATGTCTTTGTGATTTTATGACTTCAATACACGCTTCTAGCTTCATGTTTTCTTTGCAGAAGAAAGCTGTGTAAATATTTAAAACTCTGTTAAGCTTTTTTACATGCAAACGGCTGTAAGCGCCGCATATACAAACCCCTCTGAAATCATTCAAATAGATGAAAGAGCCTTTTCTCATGAAAGATAAAACGAAATACGGCTTTTGTGATCATTCATTATTCGTGGTGACGCCACTTGTGGCAAATCTCTGATGAAAGGGATTGGCGAATTTCTTTTCTTAGGAAAAAGTGGCAAAGATTTATGCCGTTTGATGTATCCAATCGTAAAAAACAACTGTTCAGCTTGTTTTCATTTATTCGTATCGATGAGTTCAACGATCCACTCCAAATGATCCTTTTCATTGCTTCATCAAAAACAACTTAGTGAAGCTGTAGTGCAAGCAAATCTCAAGAACAGGTGCCACCAACGGCAAGTTGGTCAGTGATACAGATGTTCTATGAGTGGAAAAATGCGCCAGACGAACTGTACGAGCTGAGAAGAAATCCATTTCCGTCATATTCTTTTTCCATAATGGTCAAAAAAGAGCGTAAATGATAGAAAGATCACTTGCGACATATTTGACATAGCCTTAGGGCTTGTAGTTCAGTGAGGATCGAAAAATAATTTAGAGGAGCGTTTTCAATTTTCAGTTGTTCGCTATGATTGGCCATTAAGATAAGCCAATATGCCTAATGAGGTAACGAGAAAAAGGCATTGATATCGCAATGCTACTTCATTAGAATTTGATGTTTAAAACGAGGACGTGAAGAGTTGCTACCAGTATTCTCATAGAGAGAATAACTTGTACTCAGAGGAATGCTTACACTCACTAATTACACATTCCCTGGACACAGGGCTTCTATTGAGGTGAATACAATCACTATTTTTGCACACTCCTTGCGAGTAATAGGCCAAATAAAATGTCACATGCATAAATGGTGAAAAAAAAAAAGAAAGCATTTTCAGATGAAGGGAAACAGAACTCACCCTTATTAATCGACGCAACACAGCACTCGCATTTGCCTCTTTCGGTTAAAATGCCAAATTGGCCATCTTCTTCAATCACTGTGAAGAAATGACCCAATGTGAGTCCGTTGAGAAGAAGCCCGAAAACGAACAATGGGGATCGAGCAATAATAGAACGCTATACCAATTGGCCGCACTTTGAAAATATGAGAAAATTTTGATGCACCAAATGGGGGAAATGTCGTTTGGTAACGGCGATTAAGGGAACCAATGTGGAAAGTGTGCGGGATTTACAGCGAGGAATGCAGCATTGACAACTTTATAACATTACAGACTTTCGAATTTACAGAGAGAATAAGTTGGTAACACACACAATTCCAGCATCGCTCATATCCTCTTTAAGAAAACTGAAGCATTCGCGTGTTCAATGTTTAAATGTAACGTGGCAGACCCAAAGGAAGCAGCCGTTCGCGAATGGTTCCTGCTAGCAGCACTATTTCAATCTCTTTTTTTTTTCAGCATTGAATCATCATGTTAAGTAAATGACTGTTCAGTTGAGCTTTTTCTCATCCTGTATCGCTATATGCACCAACATCGAGCCACCTATCACTTCTGAATAGCTTATTAGTCAAGTGATATTTGCAATCAGATTCTCTTAAAACATCGAATTTATATTTCATTACCTCTAAATTACCACAGTTATCTTTCCATTTTACATTAGGTTCAAAGATAAATAAAACGAATATAAGCAGATGGGTAGTGAAATACAACTTGTCAACGAAAGTCACCACTTAACTCAAAACCTAATCGCCAATATAAGATGTGCATTTATATAAGTGAGTTTCGATTCCACTTCTTTTGTTGTTATTACGATGGGGCGATTGACAGACTCTTTGTTTAATAAGCAAGCGTGCGTTCTCATTTGCTTGTATTGACGTGCAAAAGTGCAGTATAACGATGTTGGATGCGTGTGCATGCATGTGTATTTGTCTGTCTGACACCTAAAATTCAAAGGCCACTGAAGCTAAAGGCACGAGGTTGCTAAAGGCATACAGTGTGTGACATAGAGCAAAACCTTGTTCCATGTTTCATAGTGACTCACATAAACCTCAAAAAATTTATAGCTGTGAGGAAATTGATATGCACCTTATGAAGATCAGACTTTTGCTTTGCATCGATATTGTCACATACGAATGCGAGTCTTTCTGCGGAAGGTTTCTATGGACAATGGGATTGGTTAAATTATGAAGGCCTACGCAAGGCTTTCTTCAGATGAGAGTTCACTAATTTCAGAAGACTACTGCTTATTCCACTGTTTCAAAAATCATTAAAAAAGTTCCGTCGCTGCAAAGTTGATACTTCAATGTCAGATTGCAGGGGACGCAACAAAACTGTACTTCGAACCTCTTTAACAAAAATGTCAGAAAAATAACCATATTTTTCACAAACTTTTACCAGAAACAACTTTTCCATGAGTAAAATGAAAATTTACCAGTGAATTGTTTCTTCCTGGAGGTCTTCTTTCGACGTCGTATTAACATTCCTTCCCGGAAGAATAATTTGTACAACGGCTTCCAATTCCACTCTTGTCATTTCCAATACCTTTCTCTTCCTTTTGATCATTATATGCTCCTTAAAGTATAGTTTTTCATTCTTTTGGAACTGCACACTCAAGAAAATGTGATGAAGGCGAACGAATATAGCACAACGAGCCATCAACCCTCTCCTAGTATCCATCGTACATTTAACAAATCCTTTAAGAGTAGCATTATTCAATAATGGGCAACAATCGATCCACTGATGGTTCTTTGTGGCTTTAAGGATTTGTAGTACCAAACGAAACGCACAAATGCCCTTTTTTACGAAGTAGGAATCTTCACGAGAAATGCCCTTCTTGACTCATATACACTTGTTCAGAAATTGCTGACTTCACTCCTTTCTAACTCTTTCTCTTCTGTTTTCGAAGAGAGGAAAGAAACTACTGATATTCGCGAACTACAAAATTGCCTTCTTCTCGAGAATAAAACTTTTGAAGGCGATGAAAAGGATTTTTTGAAAATGTCACCAAGAAACGGTCGAATTGCATTGGAAGTGTATCCCAGGAAACAATCCTTCTTCAAAGAAAATGGGCCCTTTATGTGCCTTTCAAAAATTACTCTTTTCTAAGGGATTGTTTCTTTGTGCACTCAAGGAAAACCTTTTTTCTAAAAAACGGAAAACAGATAATGGAGAAATGGACTTAGTTAAGAATTTCTGATGAGTTTCTTTAGTGCATTTTAAGTGCATTCGCATAATAATTGCTGAAATGCTTTGCGTTCAAATAAACAGATTGCATTGCGAGTATATGAGCTCTATTGTTGGCTAATAATAACTTGGTGAAGATGATCGTTGCTAACAGAGAACTCAGCTTAACCATATGTCATAGAATGTCTAAGATATTGGTGGCGATAAACAAATACATTGAGAGAATTGCCCTAAATAAACGAATCATTCGTAAACTCCTAATGAATGCTATTGGGTGGTAATAGAAGAGTGCAGTAGTTGAGTCGGTTGAGTCTTTCAAAGAAATACTCCCTCAAAGCTATTTTCGGTGCTAATTGATGACTTCGAAGCACAAAGAATATATTCACCGCGATGAATGCTTGTGCACACAAACCTAAACAACACAAGTCTGAAAAACATGAAATAAACTGAAAAATGACTGAGACAGAGCTAGCAGCTTTTTTTTTGCAATCCCGACTATCCACAACATCACACCATTTCGAAAGTGAAAATTAATGGACAATATTTGCGATGAACAATCGATCGGTCTATCAAACTTGGGAATGTACTAAGGAATCCGAAATATGTGAAAAAAATTGGTTTTAAAAAGTTCATTCGATGCCAAGTGACCGATGGGCTATTTGTTTGCTTGGGATACTCAAAAACATCGAACAAACAGACATTCAAATATCGACGAACGTAATGAAGAGAGACCGTCACGGATGTGAAGTTAGCCTCATCGTTATTTTTTATTGTGATTCTGACCTGTGAGAACATTGATTGAACGATTTTACTGGCTGTGTTAGACTGCAGTTTTCAACGACATTTTGCACACAAGACGGAATTGATCGCAGCTGCAGCAAAAAACAACTTCTGTCATCAATCGGTTGGGCTAATGGTGGAAAATATATTACGATTCATCCAGTGAATGATCCCTATGATCTGAAGAATGAGATTTTCGGTTCATTGAAGTTTCGATATCAAGTGGGTTGAGGGAAGCAATATTGATGACTTTGGCATTTAAGGTTAGGGATAAGAATGCAGCTAATATTCGGGTGTAAATTAGATTGCTTGAATTTGTATCACATTAGGGGTGCTGAAGGAGTTGTAACAAACATCAACGATTTTGACAACACACTACTGAATAAATTCCCCAAAAAACGCTCTAAACTCCTTTGACAACCTTTGAAGAAAAGACGGTGGGAGGCGCATCAGCTTGCTAATCAATCTGCAGCATTGCGACATTCTGCTTGCCGAAGCTGCAGTACCTACAGACCGACTGGGCGATCAAATTTGTTGGGAAATTTGTTTGGCGCTTTGGGCATGATTTATGGATAGCTGTATAGTGATTTTGTGACTGAGCTGACGCATCAAGTAACACCAACATTTGGCGCCTTTTTCGAGGCGATCAAAAATATATTAAGATTCGTCAAGTAATATTCGTAGTGTGAATAACTCTCTCCATTTATAAATCAGTGTTGAGCGCAGCCGTCTATAATCACTTCAGTTAAGAGGTGATTCATTTTTTCATCAAACACATTTATTGTTCCATGGTGTCTAAGCCAAGAAACAGTAGATTTTGAGGCTCTGATTTATTTTTATTTCTGTTATTTTGCTTCATTTGAAAATTCCGTCATTCTCAAAAAAAAAATCTATATGAGATTCGCAGCGAGGATGCCCTCATGTAGGTCTCTTACTCCTTCACATAAGTAGCTAGATGCTAAGAAACCAATCAACTGGGTGCAAGCAACAAAATGAAAGTACTGGTGTTTAAATATTTATACGAAAAAGTACGTGACGACAGTTTTCATATTCGAGGATCATTACTTATGCAGAAGAAGATCAACAAGACTGAAATTTGAGTTCTAAGAAAATGTTGATTGTGTAGACTATATACGAACATTCAATAAACCATATTAGCTCTCCTTGTCCGTTAGCTGGAAGTGTGCAAATAGGCAGATTGTGTAATCAATTCATTGGCGAAAATTTTGTCGATATGCAAAAGTTGCAATTGGTTGTCTCAAAATACCGTTTTGGGACAGATTGTTGTTGAGGCATTGAGTATTACTTCCGCTATAACGTTTCGAAATCAGTCCGTGCAATCGCCATCAGGAAAGTATTAGCGATGTGTTAATTCGGGCAATGCAATCCAGCAGTATTTACAGTTAATTTCGTTTCGCGAAAAGATTGATTGCTGCTCCGCTAATGAGATTAGAGTTTGCGTTGCTGTGTTCGTGATGCGAACATCATGTTCTCGTTCGATAAAAATGCGACTATATTCTCTGATTGATAAGCAGAAAAGATATCTGTTGTTTTACACAACCGAATATCTTTTTTTCGCCTCAAAAGAATTCTCTTGAGGAAAATTAATTATGTTGATATATTTAATGATAGATTTGCAGAAAAAACGAACTCTTCATGTCGAGAAACACGAATAAAGCGCATTAACGTTCAATGCATTCACATGTGTTGGCGGTGATGCCAATCCGTGAAAATAAGTGAATTTTTCGATGGAAATTTGCACAAGAAGATGCATTCGTTTTTTGTATGAAGGGGTTACCGAAATAAGAAAAGATGTCCATATCGTTTCATCACCTTCTTAGGGGTTTACCATTTTCTGAGATCTTTCATATAAGAGAGAGGGAATTATTGTCGTAACTCTTTTTGAAGTCTTAAAGAACGAAAGACTCTTTTAAATCATTTTGGAGTCTGAGGATCACTATGCACAACAAAATATTGTTCGAGACTACTTTAGAAAGCAGTTCTTAGTTGGTTAATTTAAAAGATTAAAAATAGAGGCATTTTTAAGTATACCCGACAATTACCAAAATATAATGGAAAAATGAACCTAAATATGGACAATTCGTTTATAAGCAAACATAAATGAACTGAAAGATACGCTTCAGCACGAATATACAATGTGAAGTAAGAAATGAACTCGAAAGAGAATCTCAAAGTCATTTTTAGCATGTGCCCAGCTTTAACACACTTTGACGACTAGCTATACCTGCACAATCCACCGAATGACGAAAACATCTCGAGTATTTGTTTGTTGTTAAAGAACGCTCCTCTTACAAGCTCATCGTTATGAACGTTTTGCATATGACAAGTTTTCTCCTAATCTCCGATAATTGAATGAGTCAAACTTCATTCACTCTCAGATTAGCACATTCAAGTAACCATTGGATGCATGCATATCTAGTCGGTTCATTAGATGTCTGATATATTTATGAATCCAAATATCTCGTGCTTTTCTTTTCTTTCATTCCGTTCTTTCATCAGCGCGCTCGTTGTTTCTCACTTGGATCTACTCAAGAAAACTTGAACAACAGAAGTATTGAACTAATTATGAGTCTTCATGAGTTTCCACGCTTGCGGAATGGCTCAAGGGCTCATCTGTTTGTTCAGTGGTCGAATTCTAGGCTGTAATTGCTAAAGGCTAATTTGAATAGTAAATTTGGAATTTCGATGTCTTCGGAGCAGGTGATGGATAAAGAGAAATGATGTGCAACTCACGCAAATTTCGCCGCAGAACATCTTTGGAACCGTTTAGAAGATTTTAAAAAAAAGTGGTAGTGAATTTGTTAATTATAATTATGAAGAATGAGAACATCGACTTTGAAATCGACCTTCGAAATGAAAACAGCTAGGGCGTAGGAATTCGACAGCGAGAACGCCGAGGCATATATATGGAACGCGTTTGCGGCGGATTTACATGGGAGTTAAGCATCGTCGGAACATGCCATACAAACGAAATCAGATTGTCTATCGATGAGGATTATCAGCCTACACCAATCGGTCGCCAACTATGCACCCTGCGAAACACACAATATACCTCCAGTCAAAACGCATTCAGTGCCCACTCGACTGTGACTCATAGATTTTTCAAAAGGTGCGACAAAAAAAATAGTGTTCTGTATCACTGGAATTTTGTGGAGGCTGATGGCGGGACGAAGTTGTTGATAATATTGTGAATGACAATACTACACGTGTGACAAGATCGGATGATAATATTACACTAATCTTTGGAAATAAAGTGATAGTAGAGATTAATTCTTTTTTTCTCAGTAAAATATATCAAGTGTTATTAGTATATATTTTTCTAATTTTCAGCAAAGTATAAAGATAATTTAGCCGAGTATACGAAATCAGATTGTCTATCGATGAGGATTATCGGCCTGCATCAATCGGTCGCCAACCAACTATGCACAACTCAATTCGCTTATCGTAAATTGCATTTGTCCGCAATTATGCAAAAAAAATGAACATTTGCGAAACAATCTGCATCGTCGCTACCCGACAGCGGCCACCGAAGTATATGAGACGAAGTGCAAGGAATGCAGCAGAGATCAATTGCAGCGATGGCCGAAGGCATGTCTCATTCAGTTGCATTCCAAATACCGTTTAGTGGATGACTGTCGAACAGACATAATAGCGGTGCATGATCACACGACAATGGCAAGTTGATCGACGTTTCAGATAATAGCACTTACGACAGCAATAAGGATAAATGCATATGATTATGGTATCATTGTTGTTATAATAACTAACGTCATCATTTAACCAACATAAAATCTCTAATGCGCAATACTCAACATCAAACTTCGAGTAATATTCCCGAAGCATGAATATTGCAGGAATGCAGAATCCCGAAGAATTGCCCACGTTCGGGCATTATGAAAGCGTTCAATATAATTATTGCCAAAGGCCAAAGAGCTCGTGAAAGATGAAAGATGAAATGACGTATATTAGTCAGAATTAATTTCATCATAAAACCTTTACGAACATAAATGCAGCTCTCTGTGCGCCATCTTTTCTTGCCACCGCTTTTTGATGAATGAACTTGTGGATGCGACATCCGGAAAAAATACTTTTGCATAGAACTCAGAATGGCTTATATCACGTTTGACAATTTAGTAGCTTATATCACGTTAATGTACAACAAACGATGTCCTCATCAACTTCATCGAATGGGTTATTAGTGGTTATCACTCATAGATGATACATAATGAATGATAGGTGATAACAATGATAACAAAAAAGACATTATGAAGCAATATGCTAATACCCTTTCTTGATATTATCACTCGTGCTGATTTCTGCAACAATTTAACTTGTCCTCCGGTTCGAAATAAAATAATTTTCAGCATCTACATAAGCTTGAAAGCATCATTGACAATAGCAACCGTTTGTGGTGAATGTTATGAGAGAAGAAAGAATTTCACTTCTCCATAAGTATGTGGGAATCCCTGCGAAGTAAATATGAGTTGCTACTGTGGTTGTTCATCATACTTTCACGTACTCAATCAATAATTATCGTACAGGACAATGCTCACCTCCATTAAACGTTTAATATGGAATCTAAGAAAGGAAGGAAGTTTTTTAATTTATTTCCATGCCTACAAATAGGAAAACATGAAAAAGTGTGTGAGCATGAACAGAAGCAACGAGGAAAACATTAGCAAGGCTACAATTCGGGCAGGTAGATATTTAATAAATACGGGCAGCAATAGTACTTTGGATATAAGCGACTCAGCCACTGTTTAAAACCTGAAGGATTGGGAACATTAATGACATCGGCCGGGAGCAGATTCCATACTCGTACAACGCTGGAAGCAGAATATTGATTGTACTGCAATACCTTTTGACGAGCTGAAACTGATGCAATGTCGACAACGGAGAAGGACAAACTGAAATATTTCTGACAATAGGATGTCGGAAAAGCCGTGGTGCTGGAAAAGTCGGAAAACTTTTGAACATATGTCGGAGTGTTTGAACATATACTTCCGATCGCGAAAAAAAACCGGAATCCATTCATTGGTAATGCCGCAATGTTGTTCTGTTGTTAGCAGATACTTTTATTCGGATCATTGATCGAACGGTCCCTTTGGTTCATCAAAAACAATAAATTATAGCCGTTAAAAGGCGTGCTTAAAATATTTATTATACTACTTGGTCAGATGAAGATGCATGTTGCTGCAGCTTCTGCGATACCCCTCTCCACTTGATATTAGTCTTTCATCGTTCATTATTTGAATGCATTTTGGTAGATTTGGCAGCAATTTTGTAGCAAATATAACAGCTTTGTGCCTGCATTTGTTTATCTTGAATGCATTTTGGTAGATTTGGCAGCAATTTTGTAGCAAATATAACAGCTTTGTGCCTGCATTTGTTTATCTCTCTGCATACTTGCCTGCTACTTCCCATTTTGGTGGACTTTCGCAAAATTAAATGAACATGAAGTTTGCCATAAGATGAGCCATCTTTACTACTACTCATGCTGTTCTATGAACATTGAAATAGGGGGTGTTAAAAAATTAGACGCATTTGAGGCAGAAATTGATGAGAGGGAGAGGAGTTTTGTATTAGACTGATCGGGACATAAGAAATGCGCTGTTGCCAAAAAAATTTTGCAGACGGTCGGGTCACTTAGATATAAAAGCATTGTTCGGCGCACCTTACAATTTGCTGAGAGTTCGCAAAAGAATGCCAAAGTGTCCTTCATGGATGCCCTCTCAAGAATATTCATTCATCTTTTTTATCATGTGGTTTCGCACATAGAGCAGGAAAATGGGGGAAATGATATCGTTCTAGTGCATATATACTGCAATTCAGAAACTCGCCATGAGCTCAAGGAAATCAAATTTCTACTGTCCGAAGAGACTAAACAACCCTGATTATAGTGCATTACGCTACTGCTCACAAAAGGGTGCAGACTCGGTCATTTCTTGGAAGCTCAGCGTAATGTTCGATGTTAACCACCCATAACAGACTGCAATTTCGCTTTTTGGTGGGGGGGGGGGAGGGAAGGGGGAAGAGGAATGTTTTCCTCTCAACGATGCGATGTGTCTTTTTTGCCGCTAATTACTGTTGATAATGCAAAGGGTGATGTAACCATTATTCTCAATGGGATGTTAACGAAGATTCTCGGAATCCTCAATAGTTTTTTGTGCGAGTGGGAGTTGAAATTGCTAGTGTGATGCTCCAAATCCAATGATGCTGAATGCTTTATGAGGCAGTGAGGCAATAATTCGTACAAACCAAACCAGTCCCGCAATCAAACAAAATCAGCTTTTCGTGCAAGATTTCCATCCGCCCTCTTTCAATCGATTACTTATATATTAAACGAAATAGTCAATGGTGAAAGAGAAAATCTTTTACTGCACACAAAATGGTTAACAAACCCTCTCGTTCCCTGGACATGCTCAACATTTATCCAAAGCATTTAAGGCATTATCTTTGAAATAAGTCTAAAATTCCGAGGAGAACTTTTACTATTCACTGATTTTTTGCAATAATTCTCATCTTAAATCAGCGGGCCTGGTTACGCTACGCTAATTTAAGCAAAATTTCTCACTGTCTACAGATGTTTTGCGGCCTCAATTTTTTTCCTCGGAATCGTTGATTTTACGAAGAAAGTCTTAACAATATCTGTGAAATCAACGGGACACAAAAAACAACCCTTAAGACCTTCGTTATTCACAATAATGAGAGGTGCGATTAAATTTATCCTTTGTTTTTAGGCAAAACGGGCTGCGGAAAATGATGGCTTCTGCATGCTTTAAGTTTCTTAGTCGCTTTTGAATCAAGTGGCAGCAAAGCGAAATGTTACTGAGCATTCAAAATATCGGGCAGAGGTACAAAGAATGAAAGAATCATATCCTCCCAGCTGTTGTTCTCTAAGAGTACAAAAGTTTTCTCGAGAAAGGTCGCTGCGATCGGCAATCACTAAAATATGGCTTGCAATGTGATTTGCACATGTAAAAGAAAACGTGGCATATTAATAAAGGTTCGCCAGTTCTGATCATTTTTTTAAATATAACGCCTTTTAAAATCGTTGGGTGCAGCCAGTTTCCGGGATTTCCAGTTTGATGGCTGTCGGATTTCGTGCAACCGAACGCGAACACTATTCGAGATTCATTATCTGACCAAAAAATTTTAATTGTCGCTCGTTGTCTCTCTTCTCTGTGAGCCAACGGCTTTTCTTATCCATATAAGCAATTTATGAGGGTTCAAATAGAACAAGTTTGAAAGTGCAAATGCGATTTCCTTTTAAAGAAAGTGGTGCATTCTCAGTGGTGATTATTTCCTCACGTGCTCGATAAATCCCAATATGAGTTACTGCACCTAACGAGTCACACAATAAAAACTGTGCTCTTCGTCCAAATATTGTGTCGAAAAATGCAAAACACGCGAACAAAGCAGTGAAAATCACTGAAAGCAGCACAACCAATACGATTCAACGATGTTTCACAAGAAAAGATTCTCGAACAAACCACTGATCTTGCATGTTTTAGTCCTCATTTCTAAGGTTGCTGCTTCAGATTCTTGCAAGTCTGCTTGCGGCAGCGACAAGGAAATATAGGAAATATGCGAAGAAATTACTGAAATTTTCTCATTAAGGAACAACAATTTAAGAATAGCACAATGTCAACGCTCATGCACTCTCAGATAACTGAGTTGTGAGAACTGATATAGCACCTATTATAATTGTTCGAAGCTAATTCTCGAGCTTGGCAGATGTGCTGAAGTTTTGCCTAAACACACATTTTATTAACCACAACGTGAGGGACTAAACTGGACGAAAATCTGCGCGACCCCGGCAGGACTCGAACCTGCAATCTTCGGATCCGAAGTCCGACGCCTTATCCATTAGGCCACGAGGCCGCGAAAGGTCAGGAAACTTCTATATTTTCGATCACAATCGATTTATCGAATGATTTTGAGCGAAATATGGATAAAAATGCATTCCAATAGAAGATATCTCCTTCGCACTTTTGCAAAATTACTTCCGGAGAAAAGAAACAGCCGAAAAATTGATTCCATATATCGATGGCCAATCAACATTGGCTGTTTGGAGTTGAAAATCACCAATGAACTCAGATCACAATCGAGGGAAACCATAAGTTGTCACGTAATGCTTGCATTACCAGAAGATGCTCTTGCAGGAAGGCATCCTCTCAATGTTCGAATATCGCTGATGACAACGGTTTCACAATATACCTATAGGCGATGGGAATGAGTTAAAATGACGTGAACGAATATGTGAATGTTTCAACGTTGTCTTGGCTTGCTATTAGTCGGCGATAACAGAAGTGTTCAAAGAATTCACAGTCGCCAACAGTCATCTCAGCAATCTTGCACTGGCATGAAGCAATATTGATAATGGATTTGCTGAAAAATCCGATATGTTGTTAGTCCGGCATATAGCAAATGGGAATGAGCGGATTACTCAATTCCGTTTCTATATGCAATAATGGTGTATTCTGCATCGGCAGAGAAAGATGTGAAAGATTTAAAGCAGTGCATTTCTTACAAATTTATCGTGTTCGAGGAACTAGGAAGAGGGAAGTACGATGGTGCGCAAGTGGCAAAAAGTCTAAGTGATATGCTTTTAACTAAAAAAGTTAGCTACCATGTACATAGAATGATCGTCCTAATGGATATAGAGTGGTAAGGGAGAGGAGAAGGGGAGGGAGAGGGGAGGGAGAGAGAAGACAAACATGTTCCCTTTGAATCCAGCCGATACTGCTAGTCTTTTCACTAAGCACGTTGGCTGTAAACAGTTTCGCGACATCATATGCTTTATTGGAACTAACGCCATCGACCACAGCGTTTAATAAAGAGGGGAATTTTGCCCTCCCTCCTTCCTGTCCACTTTCTCAACTGCATAATCGAACTGCGCTTACTTCCCTTTCCGATCATACTGTTTTTCTGTCTCATTCGCTACGCTATCCAATCTTATTTTATTTCGTTCTAAACATTTTTCTCCACCTAGCTCTCCTATTTCTTCTGCCTTTAATAGCTTGATCTTTTTCTATAGGCCACATTTATATTTCAGTGCGGTCTACTTTAAGTCATTTTTTCGTGAGGGGCATTTGCAAATTGCAACAACAATGATATACAGCGCGGCATACGTGTCGTGATGGAAACATTTGGGCGATTCCGCTGGTTAGTGACGTCTTTGTGGAACACGTGATCTAATGAACTGCGAATTGCACTCTCATTTAACTCGATGCTGTCTTGCTATCAGGTAAACGCCCCACATCGTTCACAGTTACATCGTTCACAGTTAGCCCATCTAGCGTTTTTTCTTTCTTCTCGTTGCTGAGATTCCACATGACAGAGATTTCTTATTTTCTGATCTCTAAGTATATCGTTATTGGACTTATCGCTAAAACTCCAGAAATGTACCTGAGAACGCTTCCCTTTGTGACGATGGCTGGACGTGTTTGTGTTCTTCAAGGATGGAGATTGCCATCTCAGAAATACGATTCTTCAGCTAAGTTCTCCATCGTCGAGAAGCTTCACAGCCTGAGGTGAAGTCGTGGAAAAAAAGGCGACAGTCAAAAGTTTGGGTGTCCCACACATTGGTTGAAGCGGTCTTTTATTTAGCTTCATGGTCGTTGGTTCATTTTTATTGTCACATTACAGTCAACCGGCGTGAAAGGTTTAATTAACAGCCAATCAACTTTCTGTGTCGTTTTTATGGCAACTCATATTGTGCGAAACTTAGTGACATTCATTCCACTGCACACATCCCTCGTACGAAATTATTATATAAAGTGATTAAAAATATCGCTTTCGAAATTTCTCACAAACACGAACATTCTCTTCAGTTCAAAGTTTCGATTCATTAATTTTTTGGCTTCTTGTCATATGAAATGCAATTCTAACGCAACGTTGTAACAGCTAACGGATTTTAGGAAGCATCTGTTGCCATCTATGAGCGCACTCTTTCCTAGAATCCCTGGAAGTGGGGTAACTGTTATGAAGAATTTTTCAGTGATGTAGTCCCACATCAAACTTCCAGAAATTTAGCGTCAGGAGGTTTTTCTTCATTTAAGTTTCGTGCTAATTGCGCCATTTTGTTCCTTCGAGTTCTCGGAATATCCGCACTCTTTAGCACTACTGCACCCCTATGCCAACTGCTATTGCTTATAACGCGCTTATGACCCAGCGTTCGTTCCTTCATTTCTTCTAATTTGTTCATTTCTGTTGTATAAACAATGAGAATTTGTCCGATTCGTTTACTGTCACTGCTACTGTCATTAGCGAATGCAAATAGAGTTTCTTCCTTATAGTATTGATGCTTCACACCTGTGTTCTGATGCAACAAACTGCAAACGAAAAGCATCAATTGTGCGAAATTTCTGTCTTCGACGCTACATATGAAGTCATAAACATTTTCGCTACAGCACAGATAGCCGCTAATGCAAATATCTTTTAATGCTTTTTCTTCAGCTGTCGATGGTGTCATGCGTTATTGTTATGTGGCACGGGCATCATTGGTGCAAATGACCCCGGCAGCAAAAGCGTTGAATCGCAAATATCTCAACGCGAAAGCACCTCGTGGCGTAAATGCTCTTCTATGCAAGCACATGGATATGGCCAAGGATGTCAAGCGTCTCGATCAAGCCATGGACATAGTTCCCATCAAGAAAGCGCACTCGTAACTTGAAGGAATAGTTACATCATATGCCCAACATGTGATGAGAAGAAAACAAAATTGGATGGAGAAAAAGATATTTGCCGTTCGATGGTTGAGTTCGAAACGGCAGAGATCTGCATTCCTTACTTGGATAGCGCTTCGATAGATAACATATATCGTCAATAGATACTATGGCTTATCCAGATATCACATTTATCCATGTTTGCTCAGATATCCAGTAAAGTTCATCCGTTTCAAAAATGACAAAAACCAGGAAATGATCGCTTATTTTTCAAAGAGATACAATTCGAAATAAAGAAATAGACATTTAATGTATCCGCTCTCTGCAGTACAAGAGAGAAGAAACACAGTTTCATATAGCATGTCTATTCGAGTAGCGCTTTCTGAAGGAAACTTGTTCCTTTTACTTGCTGCTTAAGTTGGTCTCAATGAGGGTGGCAGCACACTGTGAAATTCAAGTGCATATGTCGAGTTCATTCAAAGCCTTTTTTCGTCATTTAGACTCTTTTCAGTGATGAATCATTTGTGTACTTCATATCTTTTGAATCATTCGCTGAGTTTATTGCTCAGTGTCACTGATTGTATACAATTGTGCACGGTGAGTGCATCACATGAATGAAGAGTGCAACGCTGTCATAATGGGAGAAATGAAAAAATTTGCGTCTTTTTCGAGAAAAAATCTCTGCTGACAAAATTGAGCCTTTTGATGCATCGCAATGGATTAAAATCCGCACTTCAGTATTAGAACGGAAATGCCGTCAGCAAAGAATCCTGACAATTAAAACAAACTTGATATTACTGCTTGATGCATTCGCGGGAATAAGCTAAAAGCTTTCTGTACTGTTTGGCAATTCTCTTTCTCATGAGTGAGTGGTTCCAATAAGCGGTGATAGGAGTCCAGTAACGTTCCAATGTACTCAGCATTCACTCACTTTTGTACAACATTCTTTCAGCGCATCACTTTGATATCAAAGAGCGCCGAACGATACAATCAGCCCCACCTATCCCATTTTGGAGGGAACAAAGCATTCTGATTCTTAAAGATTTACTGAATCATGCTGAGATGATACTAGGATGGAGGGAGGGGGGAGAGTAGGGG
Source organism: Toxascaris leonina (assembly GCA_022844705.1). Lineage (NCBI taxonomy): Eukaryota > Metazoa > Nematoda > Chromadorea > Rhabditida > Ascarididae > Toxascaris > Toxascaris leonina. Next base: position 59,929 of record JAARMF010000193.1, on the reverse strand, counting down.
CTGGACATAACGAGTTTTCCAAGATACTCATTAAAGCATTTCTCCATTCCTTGAGATATCGAAAACTTGATTCATCGTTGTATTTTCTATTCAAAAAATATATCTGTGGAGGTATTCGCTTGCGCCAAATGGATAATATGACAAACTCTCATCATTTCGAAATTCAGGAATTTGCTGATCAAGATGCTTCGCGCATTTTACAGTGAAGCTTGTGCTTTCGTTCGAGCCGTCGTTCACTTCAGCTGTCAGGTGTGACATTCAAGTATGTGCTATGAACGAAGTGGAAAACTGGCTGAAACATGAAAATTCTCTATGACTTCGAGAATACCATCTTTCGAGAACGTTGACGATTCAGAAGCATTTGTTGGCTTTTATCTCTTGATTTAGCTTTCTCGCTGTCTGTTCCCTCATGTGGTCGATATTGTTCAATCGCAAAAATGCTTCAAAATTTATTGGTTGGTCCTCATCATTTACACGGCCACTTTGTTCCCGTTCGAAGTCCTCACACAAACTGTGTTTGTCTTTTATACTTCGCGATGTTCGCGGAGAAATTTACAAACGAAGACGAATGTTCTCAATTCAATGCAGATGGTCTTTAGCTAGCAAAAGATCGCAGTGTAAAATTGGCAATTATTATGATATAAAATACGAAACAGCGTCATAGAACGGCAATATTTATATCATGGGCAAATGATCTTACAACACGGCCCTATACTTTGAGGAGAATATATGCACATCGCAGCAACGGGCACAAAAAAGCTCTCAAGAAAGGGCGATCATATGACATGGAAAATATGGACTCTTAGCAATCGAAAGTGCAGTAAAGGAATGTTGCAAGCTTCGACTGCGGTAAGTTGCAGGGATGGGGACGGGGGAGGGAGGGGTGAGGGTGGAGGGAGGCGTAAGAGTGGGATATAGGTGTGAAATCTTTTGCGCAATTATATTAATTTACAAAGTAAACAAAATGCCGAGGCGCGACTGGAAAAGCCAATCACGGCTACGCAATGTCCAGTAACGGATTCAAGTGAAATAGTTTTTTAGGCTCTGAGACAAGTTGAGCTGACAGTCGTGGTGATAGTTTGTTGCGGCAGCAAGCTTGATGACGAGAACGACACTGACTTTTTGTACCACTAAAACTCGAAATATTTTCAGATGAATGATTTCTTCTACGTCTCGCCTGATGTCAGTGGACACCAGAGCCTCCATCCTTCATCTCAAGTTTCCTTTGTCCGCATCCGCTGCAAGCCCACGGCGACAATCTTTTTTGACATCTTTCGAAGAAAGCAGTTGAATTTTTGATGATTATTCCTGTATTTGGTGTTCATCCCAGTAACCTTTGTGGTTAAATGTTTGCCTCATGCGATCTAATGCACCTTTAAGGATGCCGATATATAAGTGGATAGATTTTGACAGTATGCTGGTCGCAGGATGGTAGAAAAACAGATATTAGAAACAGCTGGTAGTTGTTATTGAGAACTCTTGTAAACGATGAAGGAGAAGCTATTTATTTTTTCGGTTTAATAAAGGAAAATAACTTTGACTGAACTGCGCTTATCGCAGTCTCAAAACGATTTTACCTGACTGACACAATCATCAATCATTATTGAAAAATTGTTCCGGAATTGCACAGAAGGTTGGCGGCATATACTTTGATGGAAATAGTCTTATAATAAATGGATAGTAATATTTTAGTGCTTCGATAACTGAGTAGAGGCAGTTGAAACAATGAACGAAGTTGAAATGAGTTCTCATTCAGTTGAGACAATCACGAGTTTCGCCCTTGAATTTGCCCGCCAGCTGGATGGTACCCGCATCGTACAATGTCTTCGGCGTCTTCCCGGAGTAAACGAATTTGTCAGGAATGTAAATCGTCACTTTACGTTGACATGGCTGCAAGAAGCTTGCTTGATCAAATCATCAATATGAATAATGAGTCTTATTCAGATAATCTCCCAGCTAGGCTTGTATGAGCAAAAAAAGTATTCAAACCTCTAAGAAATCAACCCATTTGCCCGAAAGTTACAATTGGGAACCAATGAAGTTTATTGATTACGAAATTCGATGGATGCAGCGTGTCCTATAAATTGGTGTGCTCGATCAACTTTCAATTGATCCATTAACCATGAAAAAGGTTTAAAAGCTAAAATTGTTACAAAAATTGCGTCCATTTTGCGAATCAGTTTCACATCGGTCGCATAGGAAAGAACGAATTTTTTGAACAGATAATGCAAAAAATATTTGCATTGTTCACCATCCCTCATCATTTGAGAGCAGTTGGCTTGATGGACGGAATGCAAAAGCGAACGTCATGCCATTTCCTCTTATAAGATTTTCCGCCATTTCATTCTCTACCCCAAGGCACAACCGCATTGCCATGTGTGTAAGGAAGAGAAGCAACAAACTTTGAGTCCATCTTCGCAATCGTGATAGATGTTAAGTTTGGGATCGATAGTAGTGATTTCATGTGTGTATCCTTTCAATTCGAAATGACCCCTATCGTCAGTTTTTCCTTCATCAAGAAGGTCATCCGTGTCTATTCCTGCAATGAAATTATGAAAAGCAAACGAGTGCGTGCAACTGTCTGGATGTAAGTAAGCTTATATAAGTACACGTGATGGCGTTAGCTTATGAAATGGAAGAAATGATGAATCCCCCAACGATCGCTAATCATGCTAACAATGATGCTAACGTCCTTGGATTGCTTCCATATATTTAAACGAGTCGTAGTGACCAAAGTGTAGTGTGGTCACAACATTTATACAATTCGATAAACAAATAACAAATATCTATAGGGATGAGACTGTTGTCATTAAGAGTGGAGCAGAATTATTCTCGATCAGTTTGTAGCGACGACTCATTTCGATTTTTTTTTTGAGGATTTATCTTTTTATCGAATTTGAAAAGTGCTAATTGCAAAGCATTTGAGTGCAATCGTGACGAGAAGCGATCAACGGATTCTTGTTGCATTATTTTGAAAATATTTGCAAAGAAATATAAATGATTCGTCAACGCCCACGAAACTTTTCTCGGAGAGGAAATTCCCTCTCGGAATGCCGAAAATTTGCGTCCATTGTTTTGCAAAGCAATAGAAGATATGTTATAACGATTGTTTTATTCCCCTGGAAATTGGGCGTATGGAAATATTCTACTTTGAGAAGTGATGAAATAATTACCTTCTTTGGGAAAATCCTTTCATATTCGAAAAGCTTCCTTATCGGTAATAAGGCAATTTTTCAATACGCCGATAAAATTATGAAGCAGACGGATTTTTTTCTGATTTGCGACTACTCGCCAGATTTTTGAGAGAAATTTGTCCTGTGCACATGATTTGCGATAAAGTGAAGAAAAAGTTGTGATCATCCTCCTCACACATAACTTAGAGGATAGATTTTCTTGAAGGATTCAAAAAAGTTCCCAAAAATTGGAAGTGGCAGAGTAAGAGTTTCCAATTCTATAGTCCATTTAACATGGTGAGTGAGGACAGCGGTTCATTAAATTTGACGAGGTAGTCCGGACCTTATTCACATCTGCTAATAAAACGTTGGATATTTGTCACAATGAGAAGAAAATTTCAGGATGTGGATGTCTTTTTTAGCAGTGTATCATTTTATCGGATTCTCTATAGAAGCTTCTTGCACACACCCGGTTTCAGGCATCACAAAGAGTCCACAAGAAATTAGTGGTCATCGCCAACGAATTGGTTCGAATATTTTCCAAAATATCTCGTTCAAATCTAGTAAAATCTGCCATTGTAGAGGGGAAAGGACTCCACCTTTAAATACAATAAAGAAAATACACTACAATAATACATCACTATGGCAAGAGTGCATTCCCACTCTCCAGGCGATTTTTACATCAACCATTGGTTATGCGTATCAGTTGAAATCGCATTTTCTTAGTCCGTTTTCACTGAATGTGGTTATGGGCGTTTGTTAGAGGCAAAATAACCCTCATAATAACAATGATTGCTTCATTATCATCATATTGCTCTTAAAGAATTTCATTTCGGATTCAAGTAGCTTCTTCTTTGCAGGTGTACACTAATAAACTTGTCATGTCGCCCTTCGAAGGCTACCAGGGTGACATCCCCGGACGTCTCACAAAATGGACAAAGGTCAAACCTCGGTCGTCATCGTAGAGCTTCACCTTGACCTTTGAGGCGGGTTTGTCATTGCACATCAAAATGCCTTTAACGCCAGCGCTCTGTGTACGACCGATATGCAAACCGAGCACGGAAACACTGCTCAGCAGCACAAAAAATATACACAGCTCACCCTTCATCTTCCTAAGAATGCAATGCGTAAATGAATTCACCAATAATATATTTCAACTGACCCATTTAACGTCACAATAGATACAATGCAATAGGAGGTAATTACATTATGCAACGCTCAATTTCGAATTCATTATGAGCAATGAATACAATTCCGAATCGATACTGAAATGCACTATTCTCTAGGTGAACAAAGAAACGGTTAAGTTGGTGAATCCCGAGAAATCCTCAAATCACATCGCTTTTACAATGTCACTATGCAAGCAGTTGTATTTATATAATGGTGGTTGAAGCAAGATTTGCGACACACTGCTGAGAAAATGATGCAGGAAACTTTTTGCAAATAACTGTAATTTGCATAAATAAATTATGAGAGCGGAGTGGCGTCACTTATTGGCTACAACAATGCAAGACCACGGGCCTCAGTACCCTAATGGAAGCGCATTGTGACCGGCAGCGTCGTCAACGTTCGACAGTCCGGTCAATCAAGTGATCAAGTGAAATTATGAGACCTTGAAACTTATGGCAACCTTCCGAATGGGGATGGTGCCTAGCCCTATTGGGAAAACCTCTTACCAACTTAGCTCCTAAGTAGCAGCAAAATGTCTACTGCTCTATTGAAAAAAATTTTGTCTGATTTATAAATTTTTAGGAACGTTTCAGAAATGAAATAACTTTCGCACAAGTATTGTGAACTCAACGACTAGGCGGCTTATTCCATTGCTTAATCGACTTTCCTACAAAGGAGGAATTGAAGGGTTCGTAAAAGGTGGTTTCAATACTTGGCGAGTGATTTCTGGAACTCCAGCTAAAAATGTCCACTGACAACCGCTCTGTGCATTTCCTTCGAAATAGCAGAGCGGACGACGCGATTGAAATATGTGGACAAAGGAGCAACAACGTTGCAGCATTGATGCACCTCGAGTATGCATTATTGTGCGTCCCTTCTCTCTGTCCACATTATTGGTTTCATCTGAGTTATAAATAGTAGCATGTCACTTTGACACAATTTCAAAAATACTAACAGCCAGCTGGCAGTAGACTAGTACAGTGTCAATGGGGCGGACAACTCATTCATCCCTCAGATCTATAGACATCAACGACCGTTCTCTCCCCCTTTCTCTGACCCCTTCTGGGTTTAAGGAAATTGATCAAATCCACAGGCTGCATCAATCGTCTGCAGTAATTATAAGCAGAAGTTTTCCCAGCGTTACCTTAATGAATGGAAATATGTGCCGCGGAATGCTTGATACTCGTTTTTACGTTCTGTCTCCTCGAATGCTATCACTTTATCCATTCTCTCAATAGTCCCATTTTTCGCTGATACACCCTGAACATATGTCACTTTCTCACAATGTTTTCAATAATTTTCCACACGTGCCCAGTCCATTGATAGAGAGGAAAGCTTAAGAGTGCTGGATTCAAACGCAGACACTGGAAAGCTCGTGTACAACATGCTAAACAGTAAAATTTCAGGATTTCCCAAACTACTTTTTGATCTTAAATTTAGTCCAAAAAACGCCAGCATTCTGATCAATTCAGTGGATTATACTATATCAATCGAATTCCATTCTTTAACTTCTCTCGATCTTATTGAAAAACCGAAAGATAGATAAATATACATGGTTGGAAAATTTATCTCTCAGTGTGGTACTGTTTGCTAACATTGCCAGCCGTACGACAATCAAACGGAGAGTGATTCATTGCGGAGACTGAAATAAAAAATTGCGAATAACGAGCATAAAATTAAAGGATAATTAATTTTTCAAACAAAGCAACCACTTCTTGTTTTCGAATAGATGTCCAGTACCCTCAGCAAAATGGAGAAAGAGTGCATTTCAATATACGTTCTGTTGGCGTGAAAGATGGTGCAGATTGCTGCAGTGTTGTTCAATAGACTTAGTTGTGAAGGCGCTCGTTTCCAACAATAGCTTAATGCTGGTGCATCCACTCTTTTCAGAAGATATCGAAATTTTTGATGAATTCATTCAGCTTTGAAAGCTCATCTTTCCATTAACATACAAGAAGAGTGGCCCCATAAATTTCTTCACCATTGTGTTGTGTGACAATAATTGCATACAAAGGTAATGGCAGAACGTCATCACGAAAATACTCTTTGCGTTCATAAGTAGAGATAAGATGGATAGAGGACAAAATNCACGAAAATACTCTTTGCGTTCATAAATAGAGATAAGACGGATAGAGGACAAAATAAGAGCTAAGCCATATTTCCCAGTAATAAAGCGAAACGTTAGACTCCTCGTCCTCCCTCTTAGGGAATTTTGGAAAACTATAAATTTGAAATGGACGAGTTCAGAAAAATGACTCATAGTAAGCAATAATCCGCTCGCAACATTCTCTAATCGTGCAATTAAGATAATTCTTTATGGAAAGTGTGTAAACATTGAAGATGAGTACATACTCGATCGCTGTTTATTTCTACCCATACAACATTAAGGAGATTAACGCGACACCCCATAATGGCAAAACCGAAATGCTTTCCCAAGCAGTATTCATGCATGTAGAAAAATTTTATTACTGCTTTTAAGCAATTCGGTTTTTTCTCAAAAGTTTTCAGCCATTCAAACGGACCTATTTTTCTAGGTAGTTTGAACGAGCGCACTCTTCCAAATAAACTTCATGGCATTACCGGCCCAATTCTTGCAAATCCACTGTATCAAATCATTGTAATTTCAGTGAGGTAACGTATTCCTGAAATTCCCAACTCAAAAGCTTTCGCCGCAGAGAGACATTGTAAAGCACGACCATTCGACTGCTGCGTCATTCGTTCAGCAAGTGATTCGTTCGATGAATTATCGATGATTCAAAATTATTCAGTGGACTGAGTGACGAAAATGGCGGCGGAGTTGTGCCGAGAGCATATTTGTGGAGTTAAACCAAAATGTTTGAAATTGTGGAGAACGAAAATTTTGGTGTCCTCAAAATGCAAATTTCAATTAAAAACCGCTGAAATTCGTTTCCATTTCAAATTGCAATACATCAAAAGGTACGGTTCGCATCAAATACACCTTATCGATAATCGCTCAAAGTTGCAGTATTAGTGTCGATTAGACCACTTCAAAAACTACAACTGCAGTGTAGACTGCCCTCAAAATATGTCAAGGAAAAATCTTGTTTTGTGGGCCGGGAATTAAGAGGCTTAAAATTCAGAACAGTCTTGATCTTGGTTGTAGATCTGTAGTGTATGACGAATATTTCCCATCAGTTTCATTTTGCAGCCACAGTTTATAAATCTTTGATGGTGTAGTCAAGTCTCATATATTATGGTGAGAGAATGGACCATTCTTGGTCATTCTCTTTAGTGTTTCAACTTCAAGGGAAAGGAGGAACTAGTTGGAAGTTCGCATCTTTCCTTTCCTCTACTCCGCCCTCCATATTCTTAGGCGACGAGCATTTGTTTGCAAGAACTCCGACAACGAAAAGCCATTCCGACGGGATTCGACTAGATGTCTTTACACGTTTAAGCCCTTTTAAATGTCGTTTAGTGACGCGAAGCATTTCGGATGTTTCAGCGATGTTCACTGTTAAAAGAGAGGTGAGTGCAGTGATATGAAAGCAAAACACCGAGTCGTCATTTGAATATCGACGACAAAGCGACAATATAGAATACTTCATCACAAGCTTGTTCATTTAATTCAAATCTATTGAACATTAGCAAAATAAACGACTCCACATTAAATAAAATCGAATGCATCACCGCTCAAAATCACTGCGAAATCGCCATTCAGCGCACTCGCAAATTGCCGTTTGGCGTTTTTATCGTTATCGCATAGAATTTCACACTCAAAGGTAATCATACAGCTTGAAAGCCATATGAAAATATTTAATGGTGGGAAAAATGTGATGGAGAAGCTTTCGATGAAAAATTATGTGGACGAGAAAAAAACAGAGGCAAGAAAACTGCACACCGCGAAGCAATACGTTGACATGAGAACTCAGAGATAAACAACTTGAACACTCATAGTTAGAGATCTTGATCAGGAACCTAGGTATTACTAGCTTGAGCCATATATGTACAACCCTTCTCAATCCTCCGTTTCATACAAGGAGAGTTTGTAAAGGCAATTGCAAGCTTGAAGATCTTCATAAGGCAAATCGTAATTATGCTAGTAAAGAAGCATGGGAAAGCATTGAAGCTTGCAACAACTTCAAAGATACACGTTCTAAGAAAACGAACTTTTCGATATCTTTTCTGCTTTAGGAAACATCATCAAAGCCCATCTTCTGCTATCACTAAAATATTAGCAACCATAGGGCAAGATTTGATCTTAATTATAACAAAGGTGGTTCCCAACAGCTCATCGATTAATGAGACATAAATTTTGGTCAATAAAGAGCCGAAACAATAGAACTGCGAAAAAAAGGGGCATAGGTCGTATATTTAAATTTAGTTCGGATTCAAATTCAGTATTCTATCTGTCAGAATACGCTGAAAGACGGTGGAAAAGTCATCGGCAGAAGAGAGCACACCGATAACTGTTGAAAAGAAGAAATTTGGAAGACGTTGCATATGCATGAAGCAGCTGCTGACGGTAGCGATGCGACAAAGAAGCGAACCACGACCGGTTTCTTCGCTTCGTTTTATTGTAACGCCATCGACACTAAAAACTGCGCATCGAGTCGGGTCACACTTCCTGAAATTAAACGCTTTTAACAACGATTCACTTCGGTGATTCAGTTGAATTTCGTTTGATTTCATTCACTTCAATTGCATTCTTAATGATTTTTCATGTTATGTATATGCGGGTACTGAGGCCCGTGGTTTTGCATTGTTATCAAACGATCTCGACTATCAACAGCCAAGAGAACAGGCAGGATTTCGCAAGAACTACAGTACGATGGACCACATATTTGCCCTGACACAACTCATCGAGAGGGCACGAGAATACAAACTACCCCTATGTGTCGCTTTTGTAGACTATGAAAAGGCCTTTGACAGCGTAGA
>JAARMF010000193.1:22611-50685 GCA_022844705.1 Toxascaris leonina | reverse complement strand
AGGAATCCGGGACGTGATCGCAGAGTACCGCAAGCAAAAGCTACGCTGGGCAGGCCACGTAGCTCGAATAACAGACGACAGATGGACTCGTGCAGTTGCTGAGTGGTACCCTAGAGACCACAAACGACCACTCGGGAGACCTCCAAGAAGGTGGAGAGACGATATTGAGGAAGCAGCGGGAAAGACATGGCAAAGGCAGGCGATATCAAGAACGGAATGGAAGCGCATTGTGACCGGCAGCGTCATCGACGTTCGATAGTCCGGTCAATCAAGTGATCAAGTGATCAAGTATATGCGGGAAGCAACACTTATGTATGTATGCAGTATCAAATGCCTCATTTTCCGTATTTGTATGCGGAATATCAGGAGGAAGCTAGATCAGGAGGTATAAACCATCTGCACTTTTTCTAATAGAGGACCGCAAAGTTAATTAAATGAATTCAGGAATAGGAACGAACTCGAATCATTGTCAGCGGATGAAGAAAATGTTGCCAGTGAAAAAGCGAGATAGAAGACATTTAGGTTTTGACAACAATAGTCGTGAGAGTCATAAATTCATTCATTCAAAGGAAGCAAACAAGACGCAAAACAGCGAAACGAAAGGAACGAATGAAAAACATGGCGTATACAAATTTCCGCAATCAACATTCCGCAAATAGCAAACGATGTAAACTAAAAGATGAGGGCAATATTTGCATGGACAGAAATCATTCAGAGAATCAACACTGAAATGTGAGTGGATGGGATATCAAAGGAACTGAGACGTCTCGCAGTAATGGAACACTTCGAATGAATGCATCTTTGCGATAGGGGAAGTCATAACGGAATAACTGTGACACGAAGACTGTGAAGTACGCTGTTGAGTGGAGTGCACAATTGTCGCAAATCAAGTGAACGCCATTCTCGAAGGAACCGCTGTACACATCTTGCATTAACGAATGCCAAAGAAACGCTTTTCAATTTTACAGCAAACAGCAAAATACAATTGAATCTGACGCTATTTCAATGACCACAGCTTGGTCGTATTTGTTACATAATTCGAGATAAGTCTTTGCAAAAGATTTGACGATATTAATGTCAACTGCAAGTTTTGAGACACTGAGGGTGATCAGTTTTCATAGAGTCCAGCATTCTCTTCTTGTTTACCAATTTCTAAAAGTGGCGCACTTTTTTTAGTTCGTTTATATTTGAAATTCGTATTTTGAAATGCTATGAACTTTTCGCAAACTGTAGCGGATACCCTTGAAAAGCGTTAAAGCGTTTTGGAGAGGGAGCTTTTCCGGAGTCCTCTCACTGGTAAAGCCCTCCTTGTCTCTGCTTTACGAATTCAGCACACGTGTTTTACTCGGAAGCACGACACATTTGATCCGATTCAGTAATGCATGAGAAATTATTGTATGAGAAATTTTGCTCAAATTCGTCCACTCATGATGGAAGCTTCCAGGAATAGGCATTATTCTGCCGCAGCATCGCATCGAAACCCGAAATTATTTGACGATCAACTTTCAGTGCAAGTGTTGCGAGTTGCAAGTGAAAGCTGGATGGAGCAAGCTTTCAGTGGGATAACTATTACTACCCCTGCGCTGTCTCTGAATTCGTTGCTCCACTTTTAGTTCATTCATACCCTTATTTAGCGTATGCAGATATTATAGTACGCGATTTCGCAACTCGAGGTTTAGGGTCTCCGATAATAAGACCCTAAAAGGAGGAAAACCAACTTTCCGTTCCATTGCACCTCATCCTCTCACCACCTTCCTGTACTTTCGTACCTTAAGCCGACACAAGAAGGCAAGGAACTCCCGCACATCCCAGCCTCGCTTTCGAATGAACCTTCACCGCCTTACAACCCCCTCTCAAGCTGCCCTAAATTTTGCCATCACAACCCCATATAAATATGCACTAATTTTTGCGATCAAGTCTCAACACTGATTGCCCGTTCAACAATAGACGTGCCGGGCCCCCAGAAGTCCCAATAAAGTACGCGACCCTGGCAGGATTCGAACCTACAATCTTCGGTTCCGTAGACCGACGCGTTATCCATTGCGCCACAGGGCCACATACACGGTCTCTCTTGACTCATCCATAATCCCAACTATCCCAACCGGGTTATGATAAAATGCGACTCACAATCCTGCGAAATCACCTTCATAAGAAATTTTCGCCGCAAAGTTGACATCATACATACACTATCACCTTATTCACCCATTGCAAGCGAGAGGAAGTGCCCTCTCTAATACGACTAGCTTGCTCATCAATCCTACTAGGCGTCCACCAACGAGCGTACGAATACCGCTGAGCACAATGCAGTGTGATGGTACTTCACATTCACTATACACTTGCTTTTCCTCATCGACCAAATTGCTATGAGATGTCTTCTCTAAAGTTCAAGCCCCACCAGCAGCTGCTCTATCCATGTGTTTTGCTAAGAGAGACTGTCGTCTCATATAACAGAACTCCTCGTTCCATATTCAATCACTGTAATCCACTTTGAACCTCGAGCAATTATAAGCGATTCAGCGGTGCTGCAGAATGAATGGTTTCTGTCCCACTGGAAAATATGTATCAGAGGTGTTGGAGTAAAATGCATCCTGTGCAAGTCAATGAAACATCTCCTTTCCAAAGTTCTAGTGTTCAGAGTTACAAGTCAGTCTAAGGACGTTCCTAGAGTATGGCACGAACAGAACACAGAAACCATGATTATTGCATCATTACGGCTTCTCTTCGTGGCGTTCACTTGCAAGCAATGAGTTCATCATGTCACACAGGATGTCGAGTGAAAGAACTCGTTTTATGCACAAGAAAATCATTCATCAACAACCTCTGCCCTAAATATTGCAGTCATTTAATTACAGTCATATAAATGCTGCAAAGAAATTCAACAGATCGATATCGAAAAAAGGCCTATAATCTATTCATTCACCTCCATGGGTTCCTCTCTTCCAACAGAAATGCTAAGGATGATTAATATAGCTACTTTCCGATATCCGTATCGCGATATGATGAGGCAGACTACGACGTGACCTTGAGTTAGTATGAGAAATAATATCGGGCTAACAATGCTTGCGTTATAGTAATGTAGCACAAAGCTTCAGAAATCGACCCGCAAATGTATGGCAGTATGCACATCAATGCGATCCTACCAACTTCATGATTATCTCTACACAACAATTCATGATGATTTCTGCAAATTTCAGTTGACAGACTACAAAACCTTCGTAATGTATTCAACACATAGTTCACATTTGACATGGCAAAGTGTACCAACATTATAAAAGTGTCGAAGCACAGCGATTAGCTCAGTGCTGGACAACGTTCGTATGCATCGTCTTTATTTCTCCGGCTTAGGCACAACATCAGAAAGTCCGATTCCCTTCGGCAAGGGCAACAAGCCGTTCATAACTGCCTCATTCCTTGCTTCTCCCCATGCACGCCTCTTATCACGTGTCCACCGATCGACTACACCATCAGCCAATAAGCGAACCATCGCCTATAATATCACCTATATCATCTGTAACTTTCAACTACATATAATAGATATAAAAACAACGATGCTTGCAATTAATGCTGAGTTATAATGCTAAGCGACGTTGCAATTCCCCTGCCAAAATAATGCTTAGAAGCTTTCGATAGAATTCAAATAGACAGCAACAATCGTGAGGCTCAACAATATTTTCAATTGCAAAAGTATTTGCAATATCTTTAACTGCATAACATTTATACAACACCTTTATTGCATACTGTAGTCCGCAAATGTGATCTGCCCAACTGAGATGCTGTGGCATGAGACGCTTTCTCAACTATTCTACGAACACAGCACAAACTGCGACGGTCAAATAAAAACACATTTTGCAGGTGCAACCGTCAGACCCACTCCCCCCATAATATCCATACTTCAAGAAACAGAAGTGAAGCCGGATTCCTTGCATGATGCACAACAACCGTGCCATCTAACTACGACACCGTCCCTGTCCCTGCTCCTCGAAAATGACGTCACTATTTCCTTAACAAAAACGAACAGTTGTGAACAATCTTACATGCTCCTGGTTCCTGAATGGATGTTTCCGCCACTGTGCCTCCTTATGTCCGGGTGTGTTCACCCAGAAAGGCAAAGATTTCTTCTTCCGCAGTGCGTAGCGTCCTTCTCCATAAAAATCGTCCAGTTTTAGGCGCTGAATTTATTAAAAATAATGTCGCCAATTGTTCTAATCACTGTTCTGACTGTTCCAATCATTGTTCTAACTGTTTTTCAATTATTATAATCGTTGAAGGATGCAATTACGTCTTCAAAAAGTTCAATGAAAGCTACATATGCATATTTATGATATATACATTGGTAACTTTATTCATATTAAATAAAGTTATTAATGGGCTGTTGAAGTGACACCTTTATAAGACTACGAATACACCAACCACTCTCGCGAATCGATTTAGGAGCGATTACCAGGCTAATTTGAAGAGAGTGAAGTCTTTTCAATACTTCAGCAAATATTAAATAAGTTCTTCTAGACGATTGCAGCTGCACATATTATGCCACTTAAGTTGAGCCAAAAAGTGAAAGTCGCTGTCAATGTTAGGGTAAAACTGCTTAAAGCAACAAGCTGGCTGCCGTCACCTCTTTGCCCACCCACCTCTATAGGCAGAACTTCGTCGTCTGTTTTAAGGTCGGCAACAATTGGCGATGCGACAATCTGTGGTAGGTAATGGCGATGAGGTGACATCTCAACAACGTGTAATCCTTTGCGTTCGGCTAACTGTTGATGCGTCTCCTGATTCAAAAGACCTAGAACACAAATTCTGTTGTAGTATCGAACGAATATACTGCTGGCAGAAATTTGGCAGAGTATAGACACACAAATGTTCCCTTACGTAAGCCTACTGCAAACACTATTTGTACGAACTCCTATCTCTCACATCAGTTCGTTGCATCACCTCGGAGAAGTTTGGAGATGTGGCAGGGAGGGAAGAGGTAATATTCTTTTCTCTCGTTCCCCTCACTCCTCAATCCCTTCATTAAGCTGATGATTCGTTTTCATACACCTAAACTTTGAGTATTATATCGCAATAATGCAGTGGAATGCGAAATCCTTAATCCGTGCAAATTCTGCTCGAGGCTATAATGCAAATAGCATTCATTTCATTTTTGTACCATATAAGATCATAAATGAGCATAAAAGTGCTCAACACAATGCAAAAATTTCCCATAAGTATCAAATCATAAATCTGATATTGAATGCGACATTTTGGGTATTTCAGAAGCGATTCATCTCGGCTTTCTTCCCATCACTTTTCACAATTTTACCATAAATTACACGACTTCTAAACAATTTTTCGATGGACAACAAATATTCCCAAATAAACGCAATTTCTTGGCATTCGAGAAACGCAAAAGACTGCCAATCATTTATCCTAATTTATGCCAACATTATTTTTTAGCAAATAAATAGCAAGTGATCTAAGGAACAAGTAAGAATATGAATGCAAATTTGCAGAGAATCTCAAATGAAACGAATCGATAACGCTTCAAATATACCAAAAAGTTTTCTAAAATCGACTAAATAAAATCTCTACCAGTTATGAAAGCATGTGTCAATGCGAGGTAATTCTTCGTTGAGCCTTCAACCTTCGCATAGAGATCCTTTATGCCGATCACCTTCAAAGAGTTTCACATTAAACTTACAATGGAATAACAGCCGACATTAGAACTTTAAGACATCCTCATAAACGCACCGCCTTAGTGCTCAGTATAATCACTCTCTTTAGCTATGCCATCGACTTACTGAAGATAGCAATTACATATGAAGGATAATATTAACGAGTCACCACTAGGCCACTAGGTCAATAGTGAAACCACTAGGTCAATAGCAAAATAAAATTATGCAATACATTAACATCCTATAAAATGGAATGGATACAGTCCCCTCCTCAAACAATCAAAAAAAAAAAAAAAAAAAAAAAAAAACACCGAAAGTGTGTAGCTCTCTATCACTATGAGTATCGTCCATATAATTTATACCATTCTCATCGTTTTTTCAGCCATTGCATAAAATGAAAATAAAGGATATGCAGAACCGTTGGAGAGGATTTTCAGGAAGTATAGATAGCTGCCGTTATTACAGAAAGCCCCCAGTATGCCCAAGAATCGTGAAATGAAGGCTCCAAACAACAAAAGCAGAAACGAAAGAAGAAGAAAAGTGGCATTACCTATGGTGTCACTCCGCCCCTTCCACTCCTCCCTCCCCTCCCCTCCCCCTCCCCCTTCTCCCATCTCTCGCGACTTCAAAAACTTGGGCTTTAGTTGCATCAAGATGCTTGCACCATCAATAAGCAAATTACCTCACAGATTTTCATCAGTCTCGGATGACAGATCAGTCCAAATCCAGCCGGTCGCCTCTGCGCAAAAATACGCGTATTTCGACATTCGGCATAGAAATCTTGATAGATTGTTCTCCCTTCGAGGAGTTCCACAAAGAAAAGTTTCCTTGAGGCCATCTTCATAGCGTTCACAATTGCGTTGTTGGTGCGGTGTATAGCAGCCTTACCAACCGCATAACCAGCCAATCCACGTCCGTTGCCCGTCACGATAAGTGCGCTCATCGTGTGCACACGTCCAAATACACGTGTCATGTTCGACGTTCGTTTTACCTTCAATTCACACAACCTGCGGGAAAGTTCGGCTAATGCAATAAGGAGGTGAAGACTCATTGAACGTGAAGAAGAAAAGAAAAAAGAGAATAAATCTGCTGCCGGAAATGAGGCAGTTAGAGGACCGCTCCCTGAGGCCATTAGTTTGCAAACAATATTAAATACTCGCCAATAGTGAGGAAACTGAGTTCAGTGATAAGGCGTCCGAATTGTCTCATAAATTTTCAACAATCAGCTCATTTGACTGTATAAGAAAGCCTCGGAAAAATACAAAAGCTTCAGAAATGGTTTTAGAAAGAAGAGGAAATAACCTCGAGACAATAAGTTTGGAAGTCGTCAAAGTTGACTTCACCTACAGGTGGTGGTGGTCCCAGCTTTTGACCAACCAATTGAGTGCCCGAAAATCCACGTTCCAGTGGATGCAGCTTCTCACGAAACCTTCGCTTACTCCTGAAGAAATAACGACGTTATAAATTCTTCTGAACGTTATAGAGACAATAACACTATATACTGGTGAATACCTCATGTACATTGATTGCATTATTTGTAGATATAAAAAATCATTTTGGCCAACACTATTATTTCCATTAATATTGCATGGATATTTTCTGATCAATTCCACAACATCGTTCACCCTAAGCAGCAATTGGGCCACTCATTAAGACGAACGAAATGACCGAACCGCAATGGCTATAAGGGATAGGCTAGCATAATTCACTTACTCGCATGATTAGATCTGTCAGAAATGCCCAAAAATTACTGCTGCAGCGTTTATAAAAACACTCAGAAACATCCACTAGCTCAAAACTGCTGAAAAAAAATTGAGAAAGTTTGCAGTCGAACCTTTTCCCCCTCCCCCTCCCTTTCCCAAATTACTTCTGAACTGAATAAATAATTTGCATCCGCTCTATCTCATTTTATTTAACATGCAACCTATGACTGCTAAAAAGTATTTGCCGAAACGAACGCGCTTGTCGGTTTCTCCTCGAGAATCTTTCTGATCTTGTCGTGTGCCTCTTTCTGTTCTTCTTCGCTTTGTTCCACCAACATGATCGGATCTTTTTTGATTTCGAGTGGTGCATTCAGCCCAGCAAAGTGCACTTTCAATGGACCTAATAGAAGCAACAATTAGTTCGAATTGAATGAAAAATGGGAATTGCATTCAAAGAAAACAATTTCAGCACTGAAAAGTTGAATGCATGAACGATGGAAGTGCTAGCATTAGGATTACGATTTCATCTCTGAATATAGGTGACAATATTTCATTCTTAATAAATAATAAATCCTCTAAATTGCATAGAATCGCATTTTGGATACTATCAAATTTCGAAGGAATTAATAAATTTCTGTACATCGAAGGCATTTTCTCACAAATTTGGAATAACCTTTTAAGGCGAATATGAGATTCGCAAGATTATGAGAATAACTGTAGAATAAACTAGCAAACACACTCTCGATATGCCTTTATATTTTCTTTCTGCGCCCTTAAAGTGTCTCTTGATTTACAGCTAACCCTCGCGTCTTCCATCGCTTGATTACCAACGGCTTTTGATAGCTAACCGACCATCGCACCTAGCACTTCAGTAAACAAGGCAGATAAGGCGATGAAAACTTCTTCAAAGCATCCCACTCTCCAATATTTTGAGCACTTCACCCATGGAACATCATTAATGCGCAGTATATATAAAAGTCACCTTAACTAGTGTTGATGACGAAAACTTTCTTTCTGCACGATTCTATCAAATGAACGCAGAATAAAAATCTTTGAGACACAATTTTAAAGGGATATTTGCTATAATAGCCGCACTCCACAAACAAACAAAATACACGCTGAATTTGAAGAAACTTCGTGGAATAAAGGATATCTAAAAAAGGTTTTGTGCTGCAACGGCACTACTTTGTGAATATGTACTCGATTGTCCCACCTCAGTATCACTCCCTTGAATCAACACCCTTTTCCGACTCATCCTTTAGAACTTCCAGCGCCCAATATGGTTGATGTAAAGTCCGGAATTGTATGTCAATCGTACACTAAGTCTGGGCACACCTCAATATCGACAATTAATAGATCGCGTTCGCCGTCGCAACTTACCCGATCCAATTCTGTAAAACCTATCCAGATTACGAATTGGTTGACGTGTCGAACGACGTCCCTTTTTCTGACCAGACTTACTGACCGCGGTGATCGTCTTCCATAGTTCGGGGCCAGTTCCTGAGAACAAAGAAATATTCGCTTTCCTCCACATTTCATTATCATCAATATTGGGCTAGAAGGGTGATAGAGTTCATCCTTTGAAAAGTAAAGTTAACCCACCAAACCGCCCCCCCCCCCCCCCCCCTTACAAATGCAGACTGCATGAATGTATCACATTCAATAATAGCGATGGACCTCCCTTCAGCATAAATGCTGTATTCTAACGCTATCGTTTGAAATGTTGGACAAAATCAATGAGAGCAGATGAAGTTTTCAAATAATATTCTTTAATATGCATTACTTCTGCAGTTCGAACTTGAAGACGGAGATCACCTGGCGTTGGGAATATTCATCTGCATACGGCGTTAGGACTGAACAAGCAGGTGCAGCCCTTAAAGTTTTTCGTCAAATTGTTTCCCGAACATTTAGATAGCCTTAGGCAGCAGTGCTTTATCTGCATATCAGTGCATCCATGCGGGGTTGCTTTGGACCTGTCGATTGTGAAAAGAAAAATTTCTGACCCCTACAATAAAACTCTTGACTACATCATGTGATAAGCTGGCATGGGTTAGCAGAGTTGCACTTACCAGCGCGATGTTATGTTGTCGTCAACGGCCATGAAGGAAAGATTAAGGCCCCATACAGTGCAACTCTTGATTCAGTTAGTGATAAGCAGATAAAGATTGATAGATGCAAATGAATCTTCCAGAGTTGCTTCGGGTCACACGATCATATAAGTACAACATTTTAGACCCACAAAGACAGGATTTATGGGTGCGAGCGGATATAAAGATAGGTTGTGAGAAAGTTCGATTCACATTCTATAGCACAGCTCGTGGAACAGTTTATTGAGCACTACTGAACAAAATCCATATTTCGGAGGAATATAAACCAAGTTGAGTCCTTTTGATTGAATAATATATGGAGGGATAACTTTCTAATTAAATCTGATTATTTAAGCATAAATAATATGAAGAAACCTGGAAGCTATTCACAATCTCGATGCAAAAATATTTCAAATAAGAAAGCTTAACGGTGCAAACGCCTTCAAGGAATGTTGTAGTGGAGATGCATTGAAATGAGTAATTGTTGATTACTTTCATTAATGACACCATTAAAGCAAAGGTTTAGGGAAGTATATTATACATATTAACAGATTTCATTCGAAAAGATTTTAATTTCTGAAATGAGATGAATTCGATGAAAAAAAAGAGTACTTCGATGGCAAAGAAAACTCTTTGAAGTGTCCTCTCCAAAGCAACTCTTTCATCTCTAAATCGATTATACAACTTTTGGCATTGTTCGACTATAAATGTCATCGAGCTTATCGATGTGACAATTAGCACATCCAAAGCTCATTGCAGACTACACGAAATCGCATGAAAGAAGGCTCTGCGTTCTGTGCACACGAATATTCGTTTATCGACTCCGCACTGCATACTCTGCCTCGATCCCTTTGCCTTTTTTTGGCCCCATCACATGGGTTAGCCAGTAGTATCCTTTGCAAAAAAACTCAACTACATGGTTCATTTGGTGGAAAAACTACCCTAAGCTGAATATATATAATATATATAGGTCTTTCGTGTAATGCTGCCACCATTCTGATGTTGCTGTAAAACGCTAAAAACATCAATGACTTACGGCGCATAAAAAAATTAACAGTGTTACATCGTTGCTGTATATAGGGAATCAGCGAGAGTGCCATCCACAAACGCTGCAACAATTCACAATTAGCGGACAATTCCAACAGTCTGCCCGAAGGTAACGTTGCAAGACACCTTATTAAGCATGACAAACCCGATGTATATATGGCAATATTAATTAATAATTGAAACTGCAAAATTGAGGGATTGATGGGCATCAGTATGCGAGATGAAAGAGGGATGAAGGGGTTACAATTCGATATACTTTCGCTGTTCATTTGTCCTCAACACCCTTTAATGTCCTCTAAACTGCATAATTGAATATCACTGATGAATAAATATTGGAATATAACTGCAAATACAATAATTACCATATACTCTATGCAAAGCAACTCAAAATCCATCAACCTTTGTAGTAATAAGGACGTATCGGTACTCGCACTTTCGACATTCCTAAGGGTGGAAGTGAAAGTGATGCATACGATTCGTTGGGATTCATATTACGGAAATAGCTTCAACTTGAACGATCCCCAAAATTATTAAGTAGTTTCCACATACCCACCCCTCATACTATAATCTAAGTACTACACTGACCATCGTTACGTTGATGGACCCTGGTCAAGAAAGAATCGTTTGCTTATGAGGCTAGAAGTAAGGAGGGGGAAGGGATGGTGATTGGTAGAAGGAGAAGCCCTAAGAAATTCCAAACAGTTCGCAGAAAAAAGCAGTCAAATAACCTTCGAGGGCGAAAAGTTGTCAGGCCATCGCCATCTCTTCTCGTCGATCTAGTGAAGTATCCTGACTACACCCTCAAATGATGGAATCGTCCACTAACATTCTCACCTATATTAGTAGTATATCATAACTGAGTTCAAACTTGCTGATAATAATTATAGAAATGATACGACAGCTCAGCAACATCAACAAGTAACCAATCGAAATTATTTCAGCATAAAATATATAAAACACTTTTTATTTCGTATTGAAGACGAGCGAATTCACAAAGAGACTCAACAAAGGGTAATTATGGGAAAAAGTTTATTGTGGCCAAAGTATAAATTAATAAACCCATTTTATATAATAAAACAACAATTCAAAACACCACCTGCCGAATTTCCGATAGTTATCTAAATTCCACTACTTTATGACTCCACAGTCCCGTCAAACTCTCCAATATTTCACATCCTATTTTCAATAAATCTCGAGTGAATTTCGATTTATTTTCCCCTCCTCCCACTTCCCACCACACATTCCTCCACCTAAACCAGCTTGTAGACCCTCCACCGAGTAATTAACCGAATATAATCGTATGAATCGTATTCACGAGAGAATTTTTATAATTTCTTTTGAGAGCATCATCTAAATGATTTCCCTTCACAATTTCTGATGTGGTGTTTGTCCCGCCCCCCCCCCCCCCCCCCATGTTCTCTTATTTCCATAAAACGCAATTCTGATCCAATTTGTCTGAATCTTCACCTCTCCACAACTAAACAGCAATTCCCATCGAATGATTAATAATCGATCCCATTAAAATAACTACATCCCAAATCTATACCCGTTAAAAACATTTAATTAAAACAATACCACACCTTATGAGCACAACTGCATAACAACAACGGCAAATACGTCGAGTTACACAAACGATTTTGCGAGCATTCTTGGATGTAATGGGATGCACAAGGTGCACGCAAGAACAGCACTCCATATCAAGGAACTCTGCACCTCATAAAACGGTTAAACAGAAAATTATGATTTAGCACCAGCGAATGTGTGTTCGATCGTTTATGTCTGTCGAACAGACGTTCAATAAGGGATCAAGGAATGGNAGGGGGGAGGGAGGACGAAGGGAGAGAGAGGGGAGGAAGATCGGGAAAGAGGGACAAGAGAAAGGAAGGGGAGGGTGAAATAGAACAAAACTCGCTACTCGTTACGACTAATAATTAATAAGCCATAGTCATTCCTATGCCTGAGACCGAGTGAGTGAACCAGTGACACACACGATCATGAAATACTCCCTTACTTTTAGCACACAGCCTGAAACATACTGCTGATTTATGCACAAACGAGTGCTCATTCATAAATGTCGTCAATTTTGGTAGAGCTCATATTTTAGCATTAGAAATCAAATGTTTCTAACATTGTGCCGATAGCCCTCCAGCAATGCCATTTCCGACTCTAGCTACTATCCCATTTGATAGAAGAAAAGCATCGAATCATGCACTTCTCAAAGGTCTCTAGACATCACAAGACACCCCTTCAATGCTCGATGGCGATATGACAATTCTGAAATGCACCTAATTCTTTCTAATTCACCGTCCTCACAACATTACAACTTGCGGGTTTCAAGCCCCATGGCTACGATATGAATCTCCGCTGGCCAGCTGAAGATGCCGAGTGATTCCTTGAAATTTCGCCTTCTGTAGTCCCAACGCAAAAGCTTTCAGGGTTTTCTTCCCAAGATAAATGTGAACCTGTGTAGAGTGAGTTTCGAATTCGCCAGTTAAAACATCTTTTTCGAACACGACAAAGCAAAGCAACATGGCGGCTACTTTTTCGGATATACACATCGTTGTTTTGCTAGAAGAGGAACGGGTTGGCCGATTTTGGAATATTACCAACTTTGAACTCAGTATCCTCTGTAATCGAATATCATGAATTTTCACAGCCTTTGAAATACAAGAAAGCTGGCAAGACCCCTTCAAAAAATTAGAATAGACGCTGAGAGGAAAGGAAAGAACGAGAAGGGGTTGAATTCTAGCATCACGACATCAGAAGCAAACAAAGCACAATCCACGAATTCCATCGCACACCTGCTAGGGGATAGCTCAAGCTAAAACAATGGACAATGATTGTTATGGACAATTGATGCGTCAGCGAATGGATCAATGCACAGTTGACAATATTTATCAGTGGGGAATTGGATGCTCAACGCACGAGATGCCCTCTGTAATATATTTGAATCTTTCACAGAATGGTGTCCTTAAAAATCATTTTCGGCTTTATAGTAATTGCAGAGTATGGAAGCTCACCTCGCCACTTTGCCTATTCAAGCAATCAAATTCACCATCCAAACGGCCAATAATAGAAAAACAAGGAAGTACAGTGCCCGTTATGCAACTGAAGTTAACATATGTGCTATAGATGTCCACCAGAAAAGAGAAGAAGGAAAGCCTCGTCGGCATTAACTGCTATTTGAGTTTAACTCTTCAACACCATCANCTGCTGTTCGAGTTTAACTCTTCAACACCATCGAGTAACATATGGATGGGAATGAAATTCAATCGTTTTCCATCTCTCACCTTACCGTTTTCATATTTAATCTCCTCTATTTTGTGAAATTACAAACAAATGAAATATCGCTTCTTTTCAGAAATTCCAGCGGGATGTTTGTCTCATATAGCACTTAGCACTAAGCAAAACGGAAGTAACATCAAGGCCGAACGAAGGATGCAAAAACGACAACAAAAGAGAGATGAGCATATCACCGTCAATCCTCTCAAAAACAAATAAATATTTTTAAGTGAGGTCATATCTCAAATTAATTTATACCTCCACCTTCAACACATACAAAATATTTAGAAACCTCTCAACGTGCCACCTGAACGACGCGTTTCACAGAACCAAAACGATTGGTGTACGAGGTGATCACGATGGTCCTATAAATGGTCGAGAAGACGAGAAAAAGAAGGGTATCACAGCAATAGTGAATAAGGCGTTACTCGCATTTAAACGCCACCCACCAACCTCTGTCTTCTATACACAAACCAGAGCAGAACAATCAATCCCAGCAGAGCGGTCATCACAAAGAGGTCCCAATTCGGTCCGAACAAGTAGTCCAAACCAGCAGTCAGCGAATTCTGCAATATGGAACACATCAAAGCTTAATCAATGATTAGATAACATCTCCATTCCTTCCGAATTGGTGTCCATATAGGTCCTTTTTATTAAAAAATCAATGCATTTTAACAGAAAAAAAGGCAATAGCTTTTATAAATCTTTATTAGCAACTACCTGCGAATAACACCTATTCAAGATGCAGCCTTCAATGCCACAAATAAATGCATTAAGGCACTTGTGGGTGTTAAACTTCAAAGGATGCTGCCCACTCTCCATTCCATTTCCCCTCTATAAGTGAAATTAGAAAACATGCAAAGTGCATGCCTTAAATAACGACCGTAACAATTCCGACAGCCATCTGCTTATATTATTTTTGTGCGAAATATGATCACGATCGAATGATCCATATTTTGTCAACGTTCGTTTGGTTGAATGAGTGATATCACTCGAATCGCCATCTATTTATTTAATCGATACTGAGATCTATTTAAAGCAAATAGATAAATGGATGAATTGTCTACTAACCTCTTTTAAGTATTCCATAAGGAAGAGTACGGCAAGCTTCATCAACGCCAAATTCACTGGAATATAGGCATCGGCACTCGTTTCCGCAGCCATATCATAGAAGCGTTTCGCTAGATGAATATCCTAAACACAACACATAAATTCATACAAAATAACTATATGATTAAATAAGTTTTATCCATCACTCCGAAATAAAGGTGGAAAACTTTCATTTATTGGCATATTTGCTGGATTGTTCTCTTCTCTGCCGACTTTCCACTAATGAAACATCGAGCATATCTAATTATACTTATATCCTGCAGTGAGAGAGGAAAATAGCTGTCGCCTTAAATCAGCAAATGCCCCCCTCCCCTCCCTCCCACGACCCCTCCCTTCCCAGGCCAGCTTAATCTGGCCACTTTGCATGTGCAAATGACCAAATGAACTTGATTTCTCGAGTAGCCAAGTTGAAACGAAAGCAAAGAGCTATGCACTCACATACCTTATTGATGCCGAGTCCCTGTTCGTGCATGAATCCAAGATTGAACATTGCCTGTGCTGTTTGGTGTCGATCGGTCGCGATTTTGTACTGTGTAGCAGCCATCTCATAATCAACCGGAGTGCCCCATCCATAATAATGATAGTCACCAAGCTTCACACGTGCCAATGCGTAGTCCTGATTTGCCGATCTCTGCCAATGTAATAGAGCACGTTGCAATGCTTCATTCGGTGGGAACAAATCCGTCTCCCCTCAAAATAAACCAAATAAGCCAATGCTCTGTAATGTGATTCATCTGAATTGAATGAAAGTGATTATGATCAGCCAGTTTCGTTGCCCCATCTATTTTACAGTCAATTTTTACAGTGTTCCCATACATACTATCAGCAACAATCTCTCATCTCAAAACAGGGTGAAGACATCCATCAACAGTAAGTTCTTTACAGGATTCATCGCACAAGCAATTGGATGCTTGGAATTTACAACGTTTAAGAGATTATCTTGTGCAGTAATTAGACAACAAATTCGTGGTCGGCGATCGGAAAAACAGACTCGATCCCAAGTGGGTCGAGGTTGAAAGCAATCACCACTTCTCAACCTAAACACAGACAAACAAACACTCCAATACGTATTTGAATCAATTTTCTTTGTATTTTTATCACTGCAGTCGAATGAAAACTATCCATCTAACAAAGGATGTCGAATCACTACCTCGATCAATAATGTAAGCAAAGTTGGTCTGAGCAGGTTCGTAGCCGAGTTCAGCAAGGAACAGATACTTGAAAGCAGCTTCATCGGTCCGGCCCTCGCGGTAACTGCTGTATGCCTCCATCAGCCTCTCCGACCAACGTCCTCGTTCAGCAACATTTTTATACAGTTCCACAGCTGTATGACAATTGCGAGGTACACCGGTTCCTTCAGATATAATTAATTATATGACGTTTAACAAATGCAAATTTGCCCACAAGAATTCTGTGAGATCTCATTCCTGGAAGAGTTTTGAAAGGTGACACTTCTCTGGACAAACCAAAAAAATTTCAGTGATCAAAGTTTGCGAAATTCTCTGAATATAGAGAGGTCGAATAAGGGACATTGCAAATACTTCCCTGAGAAGATTCAAAGCTGACTAATCATCATAACAACAAATTACAGTTGCAAATTTCCCGTCTTGTGGGTTAAATTATTAGCGAACAAAAGCAAAAATCGTTGAGAAACTTTTTTAGAAACAATAAAAAAAAAAAAAAAAAGCACGATAGGAGATCCAGCATAATGAGTGATTTTGAAATTTCGCCTATCGGATGGACCAACTTCATGAATCACCAAGAAGATAATGAAATCGGCATGCGACCCGACCAATATGAAACGCAACCGACAACTTGCTAGGCGGAAATTTACCTGCGCCCTTTTGCCGTTTAAGAAAATTGGTGACGCGGTGGAATTTCGGAGGTTTTTTGCTTCTCTCAAAATAAAATTCGTTTCATTCTGTTTCGTTTCTACTCAGAAATCATCGGAACTAGTTGTTTGCGAAGTTTACCTCTCTGATTCGTTTCGAAATCGATGCACGAATTATGGAATTGATAGAAAAATTGAGTCTGTGATGCGGATGATTTGCATAAAAATGAGCAATTCAAGCCTCTAAAGTTGCTGTGCAAATTTGCACAACTGCGGAAACAACGAAGGAATCAGAGAAGTAAACGTCCGATGGGTTCTGAGTAGAAATGAAACAAGATGAAAAGAATTTTGTATGGAGAGAAACAAAAAATTTTCGAAATTCCACCGATTCACCAATCTTCTCAATCGACGATCAGCAATTTTTATTTTCTTTTTCTTTGGGGGTGAGAGGAGGGGGCGAGCGAGGGAGTGGGGAAATTCAAAAAATATAGGGTGATTTCTCAACGGTTCAAATATCTTAAAACCATGACAGCAAAACGACACATAATTCTTGAGATGTTGCAGCAGCGATATAATATTGACAAAAGTTGCATTTTTCCATACTAAATAAATAAAGATAATAGTTGAACTTTCTCAGAAATACGTCAACTCTACTCCACCTCGCAGATGATGATGACTAAAAGATCATTGCTAGTTCCATTGGCCTCGTTGGAGAGTGAGACAACGCACAACATAATGCAGTAAGAGTTTTACCATTAGTATGGATGTGAACAATATGAAGTGTGAATATCTCAACTCATTTATCATCATTAGTAATTCAAAACGACTACTCACGGAGTGTGCAATATAAGTTAACACAGCAATCGAACTGTGACACCCACAAAAATCAATTCTCGACGAGTGGTCATAAAACGTTGGGGTCAGCCGACGGCAATGCAAACAAATGCCACATCCTTATTTGTGATTAACTATCCATTCATATATGTCCAGCTCGCATGAATTACTTGATAAGCAATCACTGATATGAATGAATGATAAACCTGTGGCATGGATCTGTGCGAGATTGAAGAATGCGAGGATATGGCCCGATTGGGACGCCAACTGGAAATACTTTATGGCGAGCTTGAAATCACGTTTCACGCCCAATCCTTCTGCAAATATCACTTCAGCCAAACATCCCGTTTTATTTCTGCAGCTGAGATTTTGGACAATACGCCCACTCAGCGCATCCAACCTTCTTCAAAATTCACAGCAAATACTTCTTTTCTTGAGCCGTTTCCAATGGAAAAAAGAGAAAACTTTCTTCGGCTATTTTTACCTACGATGGATAACATATGAACCTAATCTCTGCGCTCACTAGAAATACACACCTGCATCGAAGCCATATTGCGTTGTGAGGCTTAAGAATTGTGAGTCCCTGCAAGCTGAAGAAAGCAAACTCACTATAGTGCATATGGCCGAGATTGAGCTGTCCATCGACCCAGCCTTGTTCAGCGGCCAATGTGAACAGCTTCAATGCCTTGTTGTAATCCTGCTTGACACCCTTCCCGTACATATACATAACGCCGAGACCACTTTGCCCAATTGGATTACCCTGTGATTTACACCATTGAATTATGCTCATTCAAAATAACTGCTAAATATTGACCTCTGTTTTAATGTAGCCTTGCATATGTCACTCATGAAAATCACTGCGCACCTCAGTTAACGAACTGTTGTTGAAGAGAAAAATATAATTGCTGGGATGCAAGAGGATAATATGGAATCACTTATTATTAGATAATCCCCCCCCCCCCCCCCCCCATCAACTACCTTCGTCACTAGTCGCCAACCTGTCTTCACGGCCCTTCTTGCAGTAGAATGATGCCAATGGGGAAACTTAAGTGACCAGCACACTCCTGCTTCTACAAGCGTGGATCGGCCGGTGGGTAATCAGTTTCAGGAAGCAAAGTAATCAGTTTCGTAAGTTGCTCCGAACCCACATAGGAAGTTCCCCCAACAAGCGTTCATACTATATCCCTCCCCAAGGAAACGAAAAAACAGATTTTAAAAGCTGCAAGGCATAGGGAAGAGTTTCCTAACCTTATCAGCCGCCTTCTTGAAGAACTGGAATGCAGTTGCGTTATCCTGTGGGGTTGCCGATGTTCCATCCAAATACATCTTGCCAAGATACGCGTACGCGTTTGTGCTACCTGCTTCAGCAGCCGTCGAGAAATACTGACTTGCTAGTTCCATATTCTGCTCCACTCCACGACCACCAGTCATATAAAGTTGACCCAAACCCACCTATAAGCAAATCAATACTTCCGCATTACTACTGAACAATTCCTTTCAGCCTTTCCATCTCCCTTCTCTCTACCCCCCTCCAGCCAAGTGCGCCTCATAGTGATGCTAGTAAGAGTAACTGCAAAGATAACCAAATATTCATAGCATTAGAGTTGTCATTACGATGACGCCACATCTTTCAAAGGTTTCCATCACAAGATTACGGATAATAGAAGACATTCGCCATTGGTTTAAGCAAAATATCAGTCCGGCAACGTTCAATGTGAAATTAACTTTTCAGAATTATATTGCAACTCTTCTTTCAACCCATAAAATTGCAGACTAAATTAGACGTCTAAGGGAATATTCATTTCGCACGCTACTTTCCATCAGCAAAGCTCCCTTTCACAGGCATCATCACAAAAAATAACAAAATCGCATCCAAAAACAAATAAAGGGTTTGGCTGATACTGCGACAGTATCCGACCCCACAATAGCCAGTGTATTCTTATCCTCTTTGCTATGGCAGACCCATGTTTCTCAATCTGTCCACCAAAGGCATTCAGGCACAATAAGAAATCAGCCTCATACCTGAGCCTGTAAGTCACCTTTGTCAGCTAGATATTTGTAATAATTCAACAAGTTCGGATCGAGCAATGAATTCGAAGGCGACGATGACGGTGAACCCATATTCTCCTATAAAAATTACAAATCAGATGCATTACAATTAAGCAATGAATGCGTCTATCAGTCCCAAATGAGATACTTCTCACAGCCTTTCCACATGTCCATTAAGCTCTTTCATAAGTGTTCACCAGACTGCAGAGTCATTTCGATCCACCAAAGATATGTTGCAAGCTGTACATTAATATTCGAGAATCAAGTTTCCCGATCGGGACTGACCAAATACTGACCATAAGATTGATCGCTGTGAAGCAATATTCAGATCAACTGACTTTAATTTTGGTCATTTCTCAGCAGTATCATATATGAAACAGCGAAAAGCATATAAAATCATATAGGATGATTGTTAAAATAACTTCATAGTTGTGTTAGCATAAGTACAGCCAATTTTAATTGCTATTTAGTAGACGAGGTGCAAAGCAACCTCAGAAGTGCTCACCTGTTCATCAGGTAAACGAATCCTTTGCATAGCTGTGCCACCCGACATGCGCACTTGTTCAGCAACGCGTGTTGCTACCTTCTTATACCAGGTCAACGAACGCTCACAGTTCAACGGCACTGATATACCCGACCAATAACGATAACCCTTAAACACATCACTCTCCTCAGCTCAATTCAAACAATCGGACTTTCAGACATTGCGAATGGTTCCGACCTTATTTGGAATTGAATCAATTATTGATCACACACACGAAATTAAGGTGCAGTAATCTCAATTCTCGAAAGTTTCAGTAAGAAGCTGCAATCAGGAGAAAAGCAAAAGGGGGGGGGGGGGNGGGGGGGGGAGTGGAAATAAAACCGGAAATACAATCAAAAGATATGCAAAAATTCAGTATCTTCAGCGGTTTTCCGTACCAATAATGGTTCATCGAAAACTCATCTATTACTTCTTCGTCACCATTTCTAGCAAATATACCCCAAAATTTAATTCCGCCGAACAACAAATTTCGGTCACAACAAAAAAATTACAGTCTAAACAGCAGCCAACAAATGTGCCTCATAGGTGGTTATCATAGATGTTAACAAATTTCAATAATTTACTATCCTGATGGGAAATCCAATTGTATATCACCGAGACAGCATCACAAGAAGGAAACTTTTTACTGCACAACCTTTCGCTGCCTTCACAACTTTACGAATTGCTCGAGCCTCCAAACCAATCTACAACTCAACTTCCCATCAAAATACTTAATTATGCGCCTTCGCAACCCAACCATCATCCCACAGATTTAACTCTACAATCCTTAATCTCTCTGCTAACTAACCACCATCCTACCCGCTATTCCCGTCGCACTCTTAATTATCAGTAACAAAATCTGAAGACATTACAAAGCGACGCAGTAGAATATACTGCAATNTATTCCCGTCGCACTCTTATACAGGTCACTAAAAAATTTTCCTGAGGCTTCGAAGCTTTTTGGAAGGCAGGAAATCAGAGGTTTTTAGAAGCATTGCGACCATTTTCTTTATTCTTTAAGCGAATTGTGCCACAACTTCCGATTACGGTAATTTTTTCGAATGTGAGCCCACCGAATTTAATAGAACCGAGTTCAAAGTCATAAAGGCCGCAATAAGTGCTACCACCGTAGAGAAAGAAGATAAACAGCGTGAGCTCGTATGTATATTGGTGATGCTTAAATGAATTATTGCCCATACTGTGAGAGAGGAACCAACTTCAAATAAAAATGTGACGGATGATAAAGCAGAGTTCTCCATGAGAAGGGATTCGATTGAGGCTGGAAGCGACCGAGACTTCATTGTCGTACAAAAAGCAAATATGAACCTATCGTAGCAACCATCAAGACATCTTAGCGCAAATCGAAGTCACAACAACACTTATATACTCTCTTCCCATCAACCAATTTTTGGATGAACATCTCACTCAGCACCTCGGGCAACACTCGTGGCCCAATCGCTGCCCTTGGCCAAGTTTGCTTGGCCAAATTTCCCAGCAACTGACACGCTGCGAGCAGTCATTTTTTACATAGGAAGAAGATAAATGTGCATAGTAAATTTGCTGACACGCTTCAGCTTAGCCTGTGAACGCGTATACAGATTTTTGAGTTTCTCAAGGATTTTCCCACTAAAACTCCGCGGTCTTCAAACCTTATTTGCGGCTAGTTACGGTTTGATTTCCTGAAATGCTGAGAATTTTTGACGCATTCCCAAATCGGGTGGAATTATCCCCATGTGCCCTAGCGCACTGCTTAAACAACGAGTGGCACGACTGCAAAAAACAACAATCTGAAAAAACTTCGCTATTTCTTGACGATTACAACTTCTATGACAACCTTCACTTATGAAACAACGAATAGCTTATATGCTTACACTCCAGGGGAGAAACTGGGATGGGGGCGATGAGGAAATATCCTTTCTAGAGGACATTTGAAAAGGTGGGGAGATGTAAGTACAAGTAACCTCAGTTGGGCTCCATCCCACCCGTGCTGGCGATATCCCTCCTTCAGCCTAACGTCATCAATACAAAGTATTAATGTGCCAATTCAAAACATAAGAAGCACGAAGCGGAAAATGACTTCATCATCGAACCTCTTACTGCCCCACACCTTCTCTCTCCCACTCAAGACAACGTTACCACACTTACAAGAGCCATTTGAGCCAGTGGATTGCCAGCCAAAGCGGAAAACGTGTAATAGATAAGCGCCTTGGCTTGCGACGACTCCGCTACTCCGACGCCGGTACCGTGAAGAAACGCGAGACCAAGCTGAGCGTCTGCTGAACCTTCGGCGGCTAATTCTTCAAAGATCTCTCGAGCTTCGTCTATATTCCACCGTGTGAAATCACCAAACAAATAGGCAAAAGCTGAAAAAGCAAATTCTTCCATTTCCGTCCACTCCAAAGAACATCCGAAACGATATAACAAACAACGGGACCGCCACCCATCTGCCTTCCCCCACCCCACTCGTTTTGGCAGTCGTCACATGCTAGTTCCCTCTCTCAAGCAATCTGACTGTGCAACCTGGTCAATACTCAGTCCCAAAATTGCAAAAAGAAACTATTTGATTAGTTCAGAACACCAAAAGAATTAGTCCTTGTCTAGATGACAATCACAAACTCACAGCGAATGCATCTCTTTCCTCTCTTCCTTTTGCCCCTCTCGACTTCACTTTTCGTTGCCCTCACTAAGCGGACATGACAATTGCAAAAAGAAAGGAGGGAGCAAGCAGGAAGCCTACCTCTTACACACATTCAAATTCCCCCCCCCCCACAATATAACCCCCCGCAATCAGACAAAAGATGAATTCTTTAAAGCGAGCAACTTTAAGGTAAAAGCAAGTGAACCCCAATTCTATCAGAAGTGAATCAACTCTCTCACCAATTAGGTCACTCCGCTGAAATTTCACTTTGTATCACAAATGAAATAACTCATTCAATTTATTCACTTCTGCGACGAATAAAAAAATAAATGGATCAGCCGAGTCAATAAGTGATCTTGAGTCGTGTCTAATTTCAAAAAAGAAACAAGTCTGAAATTGAATTTTAGTATACGGTGATTTTGAGGTTGAAGCACTGGAGAAGAGATCAGCGCTATTTCGACGCCTATTATAAACCAAATATTCCAGTTGCCTCGAAATAAGAATTACCCATTAGCTTCATCGACTCTTTATGCTTCAGCTGTGCGGCTTCATCCAATAACCTGTAGGCGGCCTTTTTGGCTTCATTCGACGCCGATCGGCCTTTATCAAGAAAACGCATTGCGGTGCGATACAACTCTTCAGCACGCTTCTCCGATGAAGAGAGTTCTCTACAAAACGAATTTGTATCACATTTCATGAGGGATTTCACAGGAAAACTGAAAAATATTGAGGAAATAATAAAACTTCAAATATCACAAAATCGCCACAACTTAATTTTATCGGCGCTGTGCTCGTTGACTGCTCAAGATATTGCAAATAATTCGCAGTTACTCTCCCCCAAAACCCTTCTGAAATGATCGATCATCTTTGGATGGATGTTAAGAGGTGAATTAATATTGCATTGAAATCATTGAATGGAACAGCGATGTATAAATCCCGTCGGACGAGTGTTTGGCGAAACCGATGGCAAACCATTCAAACAAATTTACAAAAGTGGCAAGGAAGGTATGCTTTCACCGGGATTCAAACAAGCAACGGGGTTATGAGGGGCATTTTATGGCCCATAGTCCAAACGACCAATCATCGCTTGATATGCCTAATAACATCTCCAAGTAGAAGTTAAAACATGAAACGATGTGCATTCAACAACGTATTAAAAGAAATTTCAAAGACGCGTCACCTGTCTTTAGGGGCATCTCCCTCTGAAGTGTATTCATCCCCTGCCGATGGAGTTGCCTCAGTTTGTGACTGAGCCATTTTTTCGATATCCGCATCAGTTATGTCTAATGTCGCTGCAAATAGCATCCATTACATGGATGTACTTGACACAACATCATAAGCACACCGGCTATGTAAATCGTGGTTTATTAGTTGGCTAATGTTCCGATGAAAAATCGCCTTTTACTTGACTTATACTTGTACTTACTACGATTTCAACAAAGACAATGAAGTGCAATGCGAAGAGGGTTATCAGACAAAATTCAACCATTATAGTCAGAACACGCATCAGATATCGATCGGATACGTTAGACATAAAGGGATGAAAAGGATAACAAAAACAGATGTGCCACCTCGAACTGCATTCGGCAACGATCATTATCTCAATGTTAACACAGCAAACCACATAAGCACTAGGTGGAATCGTTACTCCTCTTGTCAAATGACACTACACAGAAGATGCATTATGGCGATGCCATATTAGTGCATCCAATACGACGTCGATTGCTCGAATATCTGAATTCGAGGATCGCCGAAGCGAAGGCAATAAAATTCAGTAGGTTGGAATATATACTTTGAGGCGACCCACCTTATTAGACGTCCCATGAAATTTATCAGCCAATTCCTGCCAGTTGATTGAATAAAAAATTACTTAGTTGGACAACTCTCAAACTTGCTCACTTGAGAGAAAGAGAACATAGAAGGGGCTGTGCATAACGTGATGAAGCTTATAATTTCAGTTGACTGCTGTAGTTGTGGGAACATTCACGATAATCACTGAAGGTGAGGCAATAAGCAAATAAAAAGTGATAATTCAATGACTTTTTATCGGTGCAGATCGCGATGAGCAAATTTCGCTTCCCGAAACGAAAACGAACGCAGAGGAAATGGTTTCACTGAAAACTTACGTGAAACTTTTCTTCTGTTTATGTCACCCTCGTGAACATCTTCACTCTTTGTTGCGGTCACCTCGTCGTTCTCGCTGTCACCCTACAATTATTTGCTATAAGGCAATATCTCATACAATTCAGGATTGGCATGTGAAACACTCAGAAACTCCATATAATCAATTTTCCAGCAAATAAGCCGTATGGAACAGCAAATATATGTGTTACTTCTTCAAAGGTAATCGCAGGAAGTTAGGATGCCAAATTCTTAATTTCGTAGCGAAATGGGATAATCATCACATTGAGGCTTTTTGTTGCACTCAGCTGCGTTCCTATTGCATATGGAGATTTTAACTCAGACAGCCTTTTCGATCCCTCTATTGGGTAGTTATATGTGAAATCACTGAATTATAAGACCATTGCTCAAAAGGGAAACAGGCAAATTCAAGAGTTATTAGTGGTAACAACTAATAATATTAAATGAATTCATCGATGCTATTTGGCATATAAATCGACAACATTTATTGCTGAGTGTAACAGAAAAAAAAAAAAAAAACAGACAAAATTTTCACCATCTGAAAGGTGGAGAATCTCATCGCCATACGTTCGGTTTATATGCGTCGGGTATTTGGGGTAACTTAGACATACTCCTAACAACGAAATACGAAGAACAAAGAGTTTCAAGTTATTTAACTTATAAATTGGAAGACGCACTTCAAAGAAGTTAACGACAAAGTGGCACCTCACTCTTCGATCACAAAAAGATTCCACAATGAAAACATTGCAAGAATTACCGAGGTGGTGGTCGTTGACTCTCCCTCTTGCTCCTCAATATCCTTCTTCGTCGATTGTGATGACGATACAGAAGAAGAAACGAGAACGAGCAGCAAAAAGCACACAAACGACGACTGCCACAAGAACATTACCTGAAGACTCGAAAAATGATTCAATCGAATAGAAGTGAATTTAATCATACGATGAAAGCGTTACACGATTCCGACGGTATCGATAAAAAAACTCAAATTTATGGGGAAAAAAATAAGGAAACCTCTGAAATATTGAAAGTAATTGAAGTAATCTAAAGTTGCGGAAATTGTGAAACGAATTAACCGACGATTGTTCTTTCACAATTTCTTATTTTTCTTTATAAAATTCACCTTTGGACACCATTCCAGACTGAGGGAAATCGCAACTTCAACTTAAAAGCACTCCATTCATAACAGTTTGATGTGCTTCACGTTATGAACCCCTCCCCCCTCTCCCCCCCTTATTACCCACTCGCCATCACAACTTTTAGCAGCTATTTATATGACTGATAGTAACTGGTCAGTGAGTGCGAATGACAAGCATGTTTCATATGAGTGAACATTCAATGTGCCATAGCCTCATGCCAAAGAATATTCTCTAAAACATCTTCAAGCATAACATCACTCTGAGTTGTATTATCAACTCTCTACAGTTGCTGAGCATTTCTGAAGGCATTTACCGAGTTTGTTTCAACTCTATATATATTTTTGCATTGAATGCGACATAAATGGTGATGATTTCACTGTTGATAATTTATTATGATCAATTGCAGAATACAGAACATCGATTGCCTGAATAATGGATCTTAGTGAAGGGCCTCAGAGAGGTGTTGTTTTCGTTGAGATGGATGCTTGTTTGCTCAGCGGAGCATAGAGGATCGAGGAATCCTTGGCCGTGCCGATAGTGCATTCCCACACAGATAGGATCCATGGCCTCATTCCTGCAGCTCCTCTTTCCGCATACCTTGATGCATTAGTGCAACATTCGCAATATCCTTACATTCTGACATATGCTGATAACAGCGCTTTGTGCTTTTAATGCGGAATTTGTTAATCAGCTTTGCGGACAAATACGCCTCGGCTACATTTGCTTCTCGTAAACAATAACTTCATAGTTTCGAGTTATGTGTAATGCGAGTCACACAATCTCCTAAGGCTATGGCTCCCTTTCTGTGCGGTTCGACCGCACAGCCACGGATTCCTCATTCCATTGCAAGAACGTTGCCATAACATTATCCATTAACATATCGCCTTGAGAGCTTAGTGACAGAGAACTAAGTGGCACTGAATTATTGTGACAGGAGGGAGTTTATAAACGGATAGGTGAGTTTGGCACTAGAGAAGGGATGTCAAATCCACTAGAGAAGGGATGTTTCGTCAGGCACAGACGACTGACGTTTAAGGAGGACCCTATGAGGCGAGTGGAGGACACTTGAAAGAAAACAGCTAGAGAGCATGTCGACGGATATGGTGATGTCCTAAGAAGAACGATGTGCTAAATGGGTTATTCTGCCTATATTTAGCTAAATAATGTCAGCAAAAGGGTTTCCAACTTTCATACCACTGATCCCTAAGATATCAGATTTGAGAAATCCAATCCGAAGTACACCCATCGGATGGATCGACGTCAGCTCAGTAGATGGTAATCGACCGGAAATGTTTCTTCCATGATATTTGCACAGAATATTTTCTGCTAGATCCCATATAAAGTGGTAGAAAAACGATTGCGGAAATAGACGAAATCCTCAACGCAAAGAGAAAACGTTATCAAAGAGGTCACGTCCATCATCAGGTAGATGACCTATCTATTCAGGTGGGAAGAGAGTGATGTCTGTTGTTTGGTTCCCTTTCAACAGCAGTACATCGAGATGCTGTTGCCAATAATCGAAGGTGCACTCTGCCCGGAGTGACCATCATGCTAGTCCTCCCCCCTGATGACTATTGGGTGTTGGTCCTAGCTCCTATAAAGTGCTCGCTACAGGCGAGTTGACCAAGCCGGAAGGGAGCCAAACAACGCATCATTCAATGACTCTGGAGTCGAGATTGTCAGATATGCAGACAGACAGACACAAACAGAAACACATGTCCCAACATTGCCAACATGCACTTCACTGATGGGAATTCTTAATGAACATAAAATAAAAGACAGCACTAAGCCACAAGTCAGCACATAGAAGCATGCAGCTTGGATGACGTCGCCTTAGCACTTGTTCCAAGCACTCATTCTCCAACGAATTGACCGACAAGATGGTGCAACAAGCGTTTTGTGAATGTGGCAGGGTTCGAGTGCTATAGTAAAAAAATAATTCCCTCCTTTACAGCTTTCGTAGCGTCAGAGATGGAGACGAGTGTTTCGCTAGATGAGAAGGGGGAGGACAGTTAGGAGGGGGGGGGGGGGGGGGGGGGGG
>JAARMF010000193.1:0-12761 GCA_022844705.1 Toxascaris leonina | reverse complement strand
CTTCGGAAAGCCATTCCGTTCTCTCGGCTTTCAGACGATTCCATGCCTAGGCTCTACTTGTCTGCGCAATACATCCACGATCATCGCACACATGCCCATAATGTCGTTGTTTGCATCATTTCTATGCAGAAGTGATTGGGACTATTCTTATGAAGGGAGGTGGTTAGTGTTGTAACGGGTATGCATGATGTGATGGGACTCAATAGAGGAAGGGGTTCATGGCAAGAGAGCAAATTTTTGAACAGATCATCTTTTAACCAAGCTGGATATGAACCTTTCGAATTCATCTTTCAGGGGAATGAAACGCTGTGAGAACAGGCATTCATCATACAACCCTTAGATATGCGCGAAGTGTGCCTGTGTATGGGCGTGGTGTAGTAGCCACTAGAGTTCGGCATGGCCGTCTATGGCAAAGAGGAAAAACCGGAGGGGAGGGAGGCGTTGGTAAGAGTCGGGTTATAGCTTTACGAACTAATTTTGTTGTTTTTCAGAGAGAAATTTTTGCGAGAGGAAATTTCAAGGAGGAAAAGTCGGTAGAATTCAATGAAATCGCATCAGTTTAGGAGGAAGGCGAAAGATACTTTGCTTTATTCGTAAATTGCATAGGCTCTTATTTGAAAAGATCAGCGAAGAGTGTTTGCTGAGAGGCGCTGGAGGAGAAGGAGGATTTTGTGGTCATCAGGAATGACAGTCCAGTAAGTAATCCGTGTCAGAAATCCTACCTAATTTATGAAGTTTCTCCATGTTTCGCACTGCAGTATCATTTATTGTGACGGATCGTTGTACTCATAGCAGCAGCAAGATTCCTTTTCAGACGTGTTTCCTATCCGACGAATTCCATCAGCTGTGAGCCGTCACGGAAGAGAAAAATGGTAACTCCTCAAGATTTTATTGGTTTTATAAATTGAGTACATCGTGCAGTTTGCAAGCTATAGGGAAATGATCTTTCTTGTCGTGTTTTTTAATAAAGCAATTGCTTTGAACTTTGAAAACACAAAAAGTGCCATCTCTGACTCCCTCTTTTCTTCGGAAAGCTCGGAAGAATATGTTTACTTTCATAGGCGTGGAACGTTGCTTTCCTCGATGAAATCCTGCTTGAAACCTTTGAGAGTCACAGTTACAGAGGTTTTATTTCTGATGATACATTGCCTTTCTTCAGACTTTATCGGATTCGTGTGTGTTTTACATAAGTGTAAGCCGTCTTGCATTTCTGATTGCTTCAGAGGGACACTTTGAGTTTACTCGAATTAATGAAAGCATCTGAGAATAGAGTGCATTTGTTGGTGTGAAACATAAGTGGGATGTGTCGTTGCTATTGAATCGGGCATCGGATGAAGCTTTTTGCTTTTAACGCGATGTTTTGGTAATCACTTGTGTTGGTTTACAACCATTTGTTCTTATTCTCCTTAATATTTATTATTTTTGCATGTGCAATAAATTTCAGCACTGTGGACAATGTCCAGGAGAGGTGTGTGGTACGGAGTGTCCTCGTCGTCAGGCACAGGCACCTGCATCCCATTGCGCGGTCTGCACACGACCGGTCATCACTGGTTCCAATGTGCGATCGTGTAGTGCGTGCCGAAAGTATCACCTCATCTTTGCTTTGTTTTTTCGCTTCTAAATAGTGCGTAGTGAAATGTGAAAGAATAGCCTGTCTCATAGCCTGAGTTCTTCATCTATAATCAATAGAAGGCGGAATGAAGTGATAGCTGCAACGTTTAGTTCGACAAAATGGAACATCTGAGATCTAAAGCTTAAGATCTGAAAATACGACTCCACTTTGCCTCAGAAGAATGCATCAATACAGCATCTTAACTTATAGATGCAAGTTAAATCAATCGTAATATCGGTCACTATCATTCACTTTGCATATCGTTCGTCGAAAATAACTAGAACGAGACCGGAAATTGCTATTCGCATTGAAATGATGAGGAAGGGAGAAGGTCACTTCTTATAGTTGTAGAAGGGCATGGTGCTGAATTAGTTGTGCGTCTGTGGATTTGTCTACTCAGCTGTCCACGAATGTCTTGAAGAGTATTTGCGTTTTATAAATACAGGATTTAATGTGGACATTGAAGTGCTGTGCAGAGAAATTGAGAAGTATGCCAGGGAGATTGGGATAATATTTATTGCATTTGAGTCCACCAGGCCAATCAGCATCTGATAAAGGCGAGTTTTTCCGATGTAACGAACGATGAGACAATCTCTGACTGTAAGAATCGTTTTTGCGAGCTGCAGGGATAAAGTGTCCTTGCAGATATGTAACGGAGCTGGAGATGTGACGTTGCCTTTGATGTTACCCGCCAAGTTTCATGGCCATTGCTCTTGTTGTTAGTGGTATGAAGTCACTCAACAGACAGACAGACACACGCGCAGACAAATGTGACATTGCAATAGACTCTTAAGACGTCTTAATGCAATTGTTGCATGTTTGCTTGCTTCTGGGGGATTGTTTCTTGATGTTTCCTTTGCTGATCACTCGATGTGGCCCTTTGCACGGACAGCATCTGTGCGCTTCTTATGGTCTGGTGGTCTTTTTTTTTTAAACCANAGCATCTGTGCGCTTCTTATGGTCTGATGGTCTTTTTTTTTAAACCCGAGATGATGGAAAATTTCATAGAAATACCTACAAAACAAAGGATCATGCAAAGTATGGCTGCTTTCAGCTCCTCATCACGGGCATGGTGAGATGGGCTCATAAGCAGCCAGAAAATTGGGCGAAGTTTTTTGTATTTGAAAGGCTGAGTTCTGTAAAAAAAAGGAGTTCTGCTATTATTCTGTGGATTTAAAAGCAGTCAGGGAGCTTACCACCCTCTATCATTGGTTTCGCCCTGTGGGTGGGCATTTCAAACCTCTGACGCGTATTACAGATGGATTCATGCGGAATGTGATGCGGATGCGTTGGGTGGTGGAACGGTGGAAGGGGAATACGTATGTGCTGTATGTCGTAATTCGCCGTTGGTTGCGGATGCGATGATGACATCTGCGGGTAGCAGCTCTCTCGCTGCGTCGCCAACTTCAATCTCGGCTCATGACGATACCTCTCGGAACACGCTCGAGACGGGTTTCTCTTTGCAGTCGCCTACAAATCGCAACAGTCCACTCGCCCCGCTATCAAATCTTGATCCAACTTTTAACGATATATTTACTGTATCACATACACCTGGTAAGCATTTAGTTGATGAATTGGTTTATTGCGTTGCAGGTGTGCTGAAAGAAATAGAAGCGTGGAATATGAGTGGGGGTGATGTTTGGTATTTCTGCGGGACTGAGAAGAGTCCAAAGAAGGTCTCGTATTACCTGTTTTGCGAAATTTGCTTTGATTTTTCAAAATTTATGTTTTTGTGGGGTGTTTCTCATTGGTGCCGCAATCGGCTCGTTTCTTCAGCAGAACAATTTGAGGTTTTTTTTTTAAATTCATCAATTGGTTGCTTTTGTTCATAAACATATATGAATGAACTTTGAGCAATGTGGGACTCACCTGAAAATGAATGGTGGCAGTAGCACCGGTCAATGTTTGTCACTGTCTGCGGCGATGCTAAAAGCAACCCCTCAGAACATCGGTATTGTTGGCGTTGTGGCGTAGCTGATTCGAGTGCTAATTCACGTGGATTTCAAATTTCCTTGGATGGCTTCAAACTGTTGTCGGGGAGTGCTTCATTCATTTCCCATCAGTCGAGTGACCCTCATTTTGCACCTTTGCTGTCATTGCTTTTTGCGCTTGTGTTATTATCTATTGATGTGTGAAACATTAAGAAGCAATATTGTGACTTTGGATGTTAGCACGATGCACTTACATCGCGTTCGCTTGACGTAATTAAAAATTCGCTATTCGCGTTATTAAGTTTAGTGGTGATGCGAAGAAGTAAGGGTGTAAGAGGTTCGGTTACATTCGTCATATGCGGTTACTCGATTTTATGTCTTGTTAGTTTTTCAGTTGGTGAATGGGAAGCAGTGGGGTGATTGCACAGACTTTTTAGATACTTTAGGCACCTGATAACTGCTCATATTGGATGAGATGAGCAAGTTTTTAATGTGGTTAATAAACGATACAGTCAAAATTTCTGATCGTTTTTGGGCCTAGTGGTGCGACATGCAGACTATCGATGCTGTACCGATCACGAGACCCAACATGATCATTCGAAGAAAATCCCTCTAGGCCTTTCATAAGAAGTTGAAGCAATTGTTGACGTCGGTTCTTATTAGTCAATGTTTGACAATAAACTAACTGAAAGTTTGAGGGGACAATTTGTGAATGTGCTTTGATTGCAGTTGGAGTGGGATGTGGGCATTGCGTTGTGTTTGTTAATTGCGGATGATTGCAGCAGGCCATGGTGATGTTTCGTCGATGTCATCTCCTGCGACCACAACAGCCACAACGACAGCAAGCAATTCAGCTCGTGCCTCTCCAGCTTTCTTCCTTGAAAATACACCCTCAAGTGATACGGATGATTTCAGGCCGCCTCCTAGGTGCGTGCTCTTTATTTGCCCTATAACTCCATCGTGAGCGTTTTATGGTTAGCTCCCCTTGTAGACATACTCTTGTTGGGAGTATGAATAGAAATTGAGCCATTTCTGTTTGCTCAAAAAGGTAATGCAAATCTGCTGAAGCAAGATGTAAGGGTCGAAAAGGCGCAGCTGATACCGACGGCTGGAAACGAGACATCGGGAACGGTTCTTAAGATGATAGACGTAACAGTTGGTTTGATGAAATGGTTGTGTTATGCTAGAGAACGAAACAGTGATGGAAGGCAATATAAATTTTCTTATACTCGTCTTTTGCGGATTCGTTCCTTCAGTCAGCCTTCGTCTTTGTGGATAAAGAGGATGGAGAGGTCACTAGTAATGCATATTGCACATAACTGATGCGCCACATTTTGGGTTAACAACGAATATTTTATGCCATATAAAAATGTTGAAATGTGATTATTGCATGTAGATGTTATACCGAATTTAAGGCGTGAGAAGACTGAGGGCGTATCGCATTCCGGTCGTGGTGGGCGAGGTGGTGGCAAGAAGAAACCGGGCACTGGCAGGGGCTCACTGAAGTCACGAGCCTCTCACGGTGATCTGACGGAGGGCACGTCGTCGTTGCGAGGGAAGCGTGGTGGCAGGGGTGGTTACAAGAACGGCAAAGGCACAAGGGGGCGACGACCAAGGTGAGCTCTATCTTTTCTATTTAGTTTTCTCATATCATCTGCATTGATTGGCCGATGAGCAAATGGTCCGCGGAGTTTGAAGAATGCAATAAGGCGAGTAGTCACAGTATTCACTCATGATGAAACAACGTTCACGTTATTGGAGTTGAACTCTAGCTGAGCTGATTCTCCTCCCCACCGTGCACCATCTCATAATCTGCGAAGAGAGAGGGGATGCTCGGATTCGTTAGGCAATACTTATAAGATATCAGAAAAGTTGCAAACTAAGCTTGCTTGGTTGCGGAAGAGAGATTGGAAGGGAGAAGAGGGCAACAAGAAAGTCGCGTCATGCTGCCTTTTGAATTCTGAAAATGTTCTTGAGAGAGAAGCATCACATCATCGTTGAGTGCCACTGTGCCGTTTTTGCATTTGAGACATATATGTTTTCACGATTGTTCTTGATGAACTCTTGTGCTATCTAGCCTTTGAATTTGTGCTTTAGTGCTGATATCTGGGCTACTTTGGATTTATTGCTCTAATTCACTTTACCAAGCCGTTTAAGACGTCTATCTATGTGTGTGCCTGTGTCTGTCTGCTTGTTTGTCCGCCTGTCTGTCCGGTAGTTTCAGTCCGAAATTAGAGTGACGGAGTCTTGTGGATATGATAAATAGCGCAAGGTGACATCCCGTACCATAATTCACATTAGTCTGTCGTCTTCGAAAGAATTCAGAGAAGTTGAGGACAGCAAAACTTTGCTGACATTTACATCAATCGACTTTTGATCCTCACCGTTCGCCTTGTAGAAAAAAGAATTTTTGTATAGATTACATCTTTAGCTGAAATGTGAAGGCATTGTTCCGTATGCTTTCAGTGTTTTTATGATTTTGTGGATGAGCTGATTGGGATGTCAATTTTCTTATATCATTCATCATTCACCTCCCTTCAGTTATTTGTGCTGAAACTCATTCTTATAATCCGAAACTGTTTTCATCGCTTATGCTGATTTTATTTTCATTTTCTTATTGGAATTTGGTATTATTATGAGAACGCTTCCAGATCAGCAGTATTTATTGTGGTGGGTTATGTTTGATATATTAGACGGAAGTTGTATTTCAGAGGTGG
The DNA here is from genome assembly GCA_022844705.1 of Toxascaris leonina. Taxonomy (NCBI): domain Eukaryota; kingdom Metazoa; phylum Nematoda; class Chromadorea; order Rhabditida; family Ascarididae; genus Toxascaris; species Toxascaris leonina. The sequence goes on along the minus strand of JAARMF010000193.1, from coordinate 6,501 downwards.
AAAGACATCCTCGATGATCGCAGTCGTTGCGTCGTCCGCTGCAGCCCGTGAAGCAGAACAGGTGACTTTTTGAATATTCCATTCACTGTCGGTATATGCTCATTGCCAAAGATTTTAGTGCTTCATCTCAGAAGTGAAGCGTAGCTGAGTAAGAAAGTGGTTTACGCTGCTTGAAGCCCGTGCTATAGGTTCTATGGATGGGGTTCTTTTTTAGCAGAGTTGGCAGAATTACTGCAGTTCACTTCCTTGCCCTTCCCCTCCTCCTCCGCGACTTATTATTGTTCCATGTATTTTATCGTTGCCTGCTGCTCACATTCTTTCAATTCTCTTAAGTGTTATGGCTCTAATGCGTTTACAGCAACACCGAATTCCGCCTTTTTCGCATCATCATATCGCTGAGTTAGTCACATCTTTCATCCCAAAATTATAGCCCTTTCGATTGCAAATCCCTCTTATTCCAATCCGAAATCACAGTGACTACTTTGATCTGTTCTCATATAAACAAGAAGCGGACTCTTTGGAGTGCACGGATGTTGTCTTTAGTCCTTGAGGCCAAATCCGTCTATTCATCGTTCACTGTCCTTTCAAATGTGTTTCAGCACGCACTCGAGAATGTGGATGCAGACGACGGAAAGAATCGAGTGGAGGACAATGATTACATTCGGACCGTGGTGATCACCTGTGCAGAGAATCCGTTCTTTATGCAGATGCCAGTGTGTCTCATCTGCGGCAGTATCGGCAACGATATCGAAGGCACTATGGTGTCATGTGCTACCTGTGCTCAGAGCTATCATACCTTCTGCGTTGGCCTACATGACAAGGTATGTGCCTATCTTCAGTTTGTTCGTCACATCAGGGAACGGTGCGTCTTTTGTTCGCTGAGGGGAGGGAATTTTATTCTATCGCTTATCGCACAAGACCTTTTTAGTTCCTTCGATTATCATGGTTCGTTATTTGTCCAGCCGGTGTATGGAGATCGCCTTATAGGAAGTGTGGATTAAGATATGGAGTGAAGAATTTTATAAATGGTATATAAACCCTTGAAGCTTCATATAAAGCACTGGACTGTTTTTCTCTGTTGATACAGGAGCTTAAATAGAGGTTAAAGCGTATGATATGGCTGCTGAGTGGGAATTCGCTTCTCACTGTGGCAGCATTTTGCCGGTTCCCCCCGCTCCCTACTCGAATATATGAATTGCAGAAATGGATTCTGCATTACATTTTCGACGATTGTTCGTGGCCCTCCGTATGTTATGTGATGAGCAGTCCATAATTCCTTGCTCACCTCTGTTTTGCAGCACACCTCTCTGTCTGCAGCATTGAATTCTGCCATATTTGATATTCACAATATCATCATCTCAAATCTCCCCAACATATACTGAACACTGTATTGCTGAAGTAATGTAAGGCAATGAGTTTGCGTTCAGTTAAATTCAACGATCGTGAAACGTGGCTGGCGTTGTTTGGACTGCACGGTCTGTGAGGGGTGTGGCGATGGAAGAGACGAGTCGAACCTCCTGCTTTGTGATGAGTGCGATATCTCTTATCACATTTACTGCCTCGACCCTCCTCTCGAACGTATTCCTCATGGCTCATGGAGATGCAAATGGTATTATTTTTGTTTCATTTGCTATTCTACTTGAAATTCTTCTTTTATATGAAATTTAGCAAATGATTCGCAGCGTGACGTGAATAACTGGAGTGAGTGCAGATTGAGCGTTCATAGAATGTGTCATTCAGTGGAATATTCAAAAATGCATTTTATGAGGCGAATAAATGAGATATCATTCCCTCTCGCAACAATTTCACTCCTTATCGCCCTCCGAAACTGAATCTATTATCGTTGTTTTCCGATGTTCACGGATTTGCTAATTGTGATTAACAATGTAACTGAAATATGCAATTACGCCAAAGGTGGATGCTGAGAGCTGTTTCCTTAAAGGTGTGCGACATGCCGACGATGTTCAACGCAGATCCCAAGCGGGACCGATACACAGCGGATGGAGGGACTCTGCGAGACGTGTTATTCGTTGCGAAAGTGTCCTAAGTGTCTTCGTCTTTATGAGATTGGCGACCATATAATCAAATGCCAACATTGCTCCAGGTTAATTTTTTTTTCGCATTTTTAGGTTTTTCCCATAAAGCAGTTGGTGTGTCACGAGTAGTATTTGAGGTGGCCTGTAGTGTTTGCTTCAGGGGATTGTTTTCTTGCGTTTGTACTTTGTAGCAAGAGGTGTTTATTGTAGATGGCTTCACGGCAAATGCGAGGATATTTGTGGCGAGGAGATGTTGGAAGCGGCAGCCGAGAATGGCTTTCGATGCTCTCTGTGTCGGCCACAAGGTAACACGCCCACCAGCGATGCGTTGAACGTTCTGGTGTGCGACAATGTGCCAATGAACAAATGTGCTTTGGATGTGCTTCATACCAAACATGGAGGTTCATTGTTCCGCTCGACTTCGGTGCAGGAACCGCTCTTCGATTTGCCCTTACATCCGTTCGCCGCGAGGGGACATTCCTTTGACGGTTAGCCTGGTTGATCGCCTTTTTGATACTGTTGTTGTGTAATCAGTGATTGAATAATTTTAGTAAAGGGCTCGATGTTGGCTTCCATCAAGCTAGATGATGTTCGTTGATAGCATTTTGTCACAAAATTAATATTACATCGTTAGGTGTTGGGCAGAGTAAATCTCTTAACGACGGAAGTGAAAGAGGTTTGGTCGGCGGATTGCGTCTCCCTACAAAATGGGTCAAGCAGACAGACGTTCGCTTGATTTTGTTTGATGGACGCAGCAGAGACGAGTGCTTTGTTCCTCAGGCTGGTAAAATAATGATCTTTTTGTTATTTTTGTTCCATTTCTTTNAAAATAATGATCTTTTTGTTATTTTTCTTTTATGAGGTTTAGTTGTTTCATTCCTTTTTTTTTGCTCGTTAAAATTGGTTGTAGAAAGCAGTTTGCGGTTTGTTATTCACTGGCTGATGGAAATGGGGAAACTTTTCGTCGAGGTTTTTATGATTTTCGAGTTTTTGTTAAGATGTTCTTTATGTGTTTTTTGATTATTTTCAGATATTTATGAGGAGGAAGAGATGGAAGTGATGGGTGGAGGAATTGGTGGTCGAGGACGAGGGATGCGTGGTGGCGGACCTGGAAGAAAAGTGTTGAAGCTGGGTGTTGGCGGTTTCTTCGTTAAGGTAAGCCTTATTCTATTTTCGGGAGGTTGTGATGCTTTGAATGTTCATTTTCGTTAGCATTCAACATTTCTTCGCCATTCATTCTTTGCCTTTTTTATTAGACTCCATCATAATAATGACTTCTAAGTATTCTTGCATTTGCTGTTCTTGCTGCTAAGAATATTTGCTTCGCTTATTATACTTCTCAATTGTAAGGATTTTGCAATGGCAATGGCAACGGCTGTTTTGATTAGCCTACTCGCTTAATGATTCGGAGGAGCCCTAAATTGTTTCAGACCAATGAGGATGTAACTGATGTGATAAGCTTCTCACAAGAGAAAGCAGTAGAGTAAATTTTAATGATTTATCGCTTCACAAGAGAGCAACAAGTAGAAATCGAAACATTCGAGACTGTAATGTTGAGGTATTTGCAGAATACAGGTGAGGATGAAGATGGTTCATAGAACTAAATGGCATTGTAAGGGGCTGAAGTGATTTGTGTTATGTTCGGTTCCACATTGCACTTTCAATTGTAGTTGGATCGTTCGTTTTATGACCGACGAAGGAAGTGAACGAATAACTCATCCTCGGATATTCGATCATCCGTTCTTTCTTTTGGTTAAAGAGATCCATCCGCAGCGTTGCTATGATCACGGTTTCGGATCAGATAGGCGATAGGGAGGAGTCCAACAAAAATGGTGTTTGATGTTTCAGTCGAGTAATCACGGTGGGTGGTTTGTTGTTAATATTGCATTGTTAAGATGCCGCGACATCGTATCCAAGCGGCCGAAGAGGATGCGAATGCCGAAGAAGAATTAGCACCGGGCCAGAAACCAAAGATAAAACGCCCAAGGAAGCCGAGACGTTGTCAGCTGGAGGATAATTACCCGCCTATCATACAGGTTAGTATCTCTTGTAACGGCAAACACATTTGTCTTTGAAAGAAAGAAAGTATAAAGACGTGTATCAAATAAGCTAATCATCTGTAATTATAATTCAAAGTTCGCGAACAGCAAACTGTTTGAATCGTGTTCGTACAAACTCATCCTTCATTGCTGCAGTGCGATAGGACAATCGCTGCAGCCATTTGCATATTGCAAGAATTATTTCGTTGAATGGAGGCTTTTGTGGCAATCCTTACACATCTTTAACCAAGCAGAAAGATATATAAAATTGTAATATCAATGCCAAATTTTGAAATTGTGGACGATTTTCAGAAAAAATTATCTGGAGGCGATTTCTGGAGGCAAAAATTTTCTGGAGGCAAAATTATCTTTTGAGATTTTGCTAAATGATTCCCTAAAAACGCACGTTAATGAATTTGCCCTTTTTAAATGAGACTTTTAATGTGCCACAGTTTTGCTAAAAAAGTGGCCAAATCAAATTTTGGTTGAATAAGTTTGGCGACTAGTTGGGAAAGTTGCTTTCATATAACTTTACCAGTGAAATATAAGAGCAGTGTATAAGTGGCTTAGATGGGGTTTCTTCTGAAGTTGATAAAATCTGATATTGACGCAATAAACTCAGGAACCTTGAAATGGTATATGCTTCGCATCAATATATGTGGATTAGTCGATTGTGCAGAAAGCGCTAATCTCGTCGTCGTTTTATGGCATTTGTGAAGTTAGCTCTAATTGCTATAAATCGGTNCTCTGATTGCTATAAATCGGTGGGATGGTTGTTATAACTTCCTGATGTTGGTCTTTTTCTGTTGCAAATGCGATATTTCCTAGAATAAAGTCAGGTACCTTGCACAGTTCTTCAATTTTCTCGATGATGACTTAATTTTTATTCTAGGAGAGCTTCTTTGGAATGCGGCCTGTAGAGGGTCGGAATCTGTTGGAGGTTGTCGTTGACGAACCAAGTTTGCCACAAGAATTCAGCAGAACAACACTCGGTCAGGAAAGGCAAAAGGAAGTGTTCGAGCTGAACGAGGCTGATTCTGAGGTCTGTTTTCAGTGAGGAAGTTCTTGTGACGATTCCATATCGTGCTTTCTTCGCATGATTCCGCTTTGAGGCAGCGCTTTCATGATCGAATGAGTCTCTAAGCACATTGTTGATGTAAATCCGGTGTAATCGGGCTTAACATCGTTTTTATATGAGTCGGTTATTAGGCTACGATATTCATCATACTGGTTTAATCGAAGCGAAACTAATAGAAGCAGCTCAGCTATTAAAAGCTTTAATGCTTCGTTCCTATTGGTGCTCTTCATTCAGTTTGTTCCTGCTGTGATAATTATTCTCGAGGAAGTTGTGCTTTAGATTATAGTTAAAGAGCTAATTTGTTTTTTTACAGGCATTACGCGAGGGCGAGAGTCTTCTTGGTGACATAACGGAAAACGATATTTTTGGCAATATGGAAGAGATAGATTTCGATAATTTCGACATTAACGAACTGCTGATGGAGGGTGAGGACGATGATGATGAGGACACTTTGGACGCTGCCACTAACGGTAATCCACTGCTGTTGATGTTGGTGGAGACTCACTTGTTGATTGTTCGAATTTTATTGTTTATTCGAAATGAACCGCTGAAAAGAAGTGTGATAGGGCCTTTGAGAAGGCAATGTTTGGTTTATATGTTAGTAGGTCACTCTTTAGCATTTTAGCCGGGGAAGTGAAGAGAAGATGAAGTTCACAAACCGTTTGACCTTCAGAAGGTGAAGGGGAATAAATCTTTAAAATGACCCTAAAATTTAAATCGCATACCGGACGGAGAAAGTGAGTGCGTTCTCGACTTCAGAACATGAGTTTTCAATTGTTTCCACTCGTTCTCCTCATTGTGGTTACGATTCTGCCTTTTTCGGATGAAAATGCTCTGAAGCGAGTTAGCGATCGGAGGTAATATTTGCATTTCGTTTGATGTCAATAAACGTGTAAATGAAGGTCAATGAAGCTGAACGTACTTAGCGAGCTGCTATAGTGCATTGCTAATTTGAAGTGGGAATTATGCATATTTTGTGACAAATGACTATTTTCTTTCGCAAACAAAGNATGACTATTGTCTTTCGCAAACAAACTAGTGTTGAGGCGTGCGTTCTCATATCATTGAACATTTGAGTTCACTTTTCTATGAGAGGTGTTTTCGATGTTTTTTCGGATCCATTGGGTGCACAATGTGTTCACTAAGTGCTCTTTAGTAGTTGTTTCTTAAATTCAGGTATATTAATGTTGAAATTGTTACAAAAAAAGTTATGCATGGCTTGACATATTCGCCTTTTTATGGGAGCTAAAAGTGAAGCACCATTGAAACATTATGGAAGTGAACAGTTTGCGTAGGTGCCTGGACTGTAGGGATTTATGAAGATGTTTCTTTTTTTGCAGAAGGAGGG
>JAARMF010000192.1:108753-127329 GCA_022844705.1 Toxascaris leonina | reverse complement strand
CATTGCTAGGATTTCCGTATGTTTTTGATCAATGGTGCTGATCGTTTGGGATATGGGAAGCGGAGCTGTACACGGAACGCAGGCTAAAACGCATCTGTGGAAATAGGCTGTGATACTACCTTTAAAACCAATGCTGTTGTTTTTAGTTTCATCGATTACGTTACGTGTATTTGTTTAGACGTGTTTGACACTTCGTCGTTCAGCGTTTACACATCTCTGTGACAACATTATATATGTTTATAAATATTTGTTTGCTTCTTCATGCTGTTTTCTATACGTTGTCTCTTCCAAATATTGCTCGTTTTTGTGTCAGCAACAGCAACAGTTTGTACTTCATGAGGGGAACGGTATTTTCATTTCTTTTTTGCTTCTTTGTCACTACGTCGGATCAAGCTTGTTTTAGGTAAAACGAATAAATGTCGTGTAAGTTGCCAGTATTTCTTTCACGAAAACTTTTCTTGGGCAAGTTTGTGCCTGATTGCGGTTGTTTATGTAAGCGTTTTTCCACTTCTATAAGCGTCGTGTTGTTATAAAGTGGAGCACATAGCAGTATTCACTGACGTTCTACCACGCTAGTGAAAGATGGCATTCGTTCGATCTTTTGACCTGCTTACAGAACTCAGTGGTAATGCGAAATTTCGCTCAAAAAACGGAGGATTTTGAGGCGACATGTCACCCCTCTCATCAAAGGAGGGTTGTGGGTCACGCAAAATTCCCACACTTCTTGCGGCACAATAATTCTGCGTTGTGCAGCTGATCCAGTTTCTCATAAATAGAACGAAATTGATTTTTTAATCGCATTGCTAAGTTTTCCGGAAAGAATGCAATAGGATATCGTTGCCGGCAGTTCTTTAACATGTTTAGCCAGTGAAAAATGCAGCTTGCATCTGATATTTGTGACAAAATGAACGGCTTACAAAACCTCACAAATCGATAGAGGACGAATGAACCTTCATTTGAAGTTTTTAGTCTGCCGAGTCTGAAAATTTCACTTGATCTGCAAGGAGAATTATTATACCTGCGTTTTCTGCCCCATAAACTAAAATCCTCGAATTATCAATTGAACTTTCCCCTCTCTCTCCGCCAGTTCGAGAAAAGTGCGCTGAAATATGCTTGAAAAGGAATGGTCGTGGAGCAGCCTCACGTTTCAAAACGCAGAGTTAACCATTCATAAACCGCTGTTAGGCATTTATCATTTATTCGATAGAATCTGCTCGGTGCATACAATGCACGCGTAAACAACGAACATGAAGTAGTCGCAGTTCGTTATTGTAGTTTTTTTCTGAAAAAAAAGTAAACAAAGTGGACACTCCCACGAAACAGTGTCTTTTACCTTACTGCATAATTTTTAGGTAAAGGCTTAATCAACACTTCGTTCAAACTACGACCATCAGTCGTGTTATCTGAATTGGTTCAATATAATTATTTTGTGAATTAGGGAGGATGACACCCTTCACTTGATCAGTAAGAGTGATCGGAGAATATATGCATAGCTCATTGCATAAACACGTCGTTTATCCTTTGATTTCGCAGTAAAGGTGAGACGAAATTGAAAGTCGAAAGCTGAAAGCCAATTATTGGACGAAGTATACGACATTCGTGCCATCGACTGTGAACGTTAATCTTCTGCAGTCATTTTCTCAATCAGTTAAAATCACACGCGTCGTAAGCAAAGAAGAACGTTTGAAAACCCGCAAATGCAAAATTATATCCAGAAAGCCTTTAGTTAGTTTTTCTTCAAGAGTGGATTACTGCTGAGAGATTCAGTGACAGCATTATGAAGCTCTAATTTTGCATTCAGTGACAAGACAACAACAATAATCACTGCAGCACGATTTTTCGAACATTATGCGTCAGCGAAATTGCAATGCAAAGGAAAATACGAGGAAATAATCGGTCATTAAATACGCATAGTGCAATAACCTAACAATATACAATCTCTGTGAAATGGCACTTCGGAACAAAAGGAACATAGATATCAATTAGCTGGAAAAAATGACAACTGGAGATGTTTTTTCATTGCACCTAGAGTGTCATAATGTGTCTCCTTCGCAAAAGTCCCAATTAAACTCATGTAATTCAATTTCCTAGATAACTTCCCTATCCTCTTCCGTCCTTGCGAAAGACTTCCCGAGTTATCACGTAACTTCAGCCCGAGTTTGTGCGCTTCGAAGAACGGGATGTTTTAAACAGTAGGGCGGTTTTTGATTATAAACAACATGGAAAGCTATCACAAGCTTTGCTTTAGTAGCCCATCATTACTTATCCAATAATCTCTTTCTATTACGATTATTGAACTGAAACAAGAACAATTCCGAACGATCAACAAGCACAAGTCAAGGAATCTTTAAAAGAATCTCGACTTTCGAACACATCACAACTGCAAGTAAAACTGCAAGGTGATGACCGACTGTGGATAGTTTTGGAATTCATCGGGTCAATGGCTTGGTTTTTTTAAAAGGGGATAAAAGCATCAAAATCCGTGAGAAAATCTCTCCCTCCAAAAACAACATTCCTTCGCATAGCTATAAACGCTTGCACTTATGGACTACATGAAGGTCCCTGATCGCTCATTGCACGGTCGTTCACAGACGTTTTCTTGATGGAAGCATCAAAAGCGCGTTTCATGGCTTTAATGCAAGTTGCTTGGGTCGCTTTAATACAGCTGCTGTCATATCCTTACCGTGTCGCATAAAAGCGAATATACTGCGAAGGTGAACATATTGCATTTGATGCGAAAGAAAAGCACTGCTCAAAACCGAGGAATGCTTTTAACCGCTCAGTTGATAACAGCCTCAGAGAGAGAGCCATAAGTGAACAAAAACGGATGCGCTCCAAACGGCGAACAAGCGGAGACCGAAAAAGAATGTACTGCAGGCCACAACGTGGGTGGTCTATCGCGAACCGGAATAAGAAACGCTCAACAAAAAAGAATTTCAGGCGCCCATCCGCTGCTTTGCTTCTTCCTTGTCGATTGTCTTGGCGGAGGGCGCGCATTAAAACATACGACTTAGATCAGGCCCATTGTTTTGTAGCACAGAATTGATATGCCTGGACCCGCTCTAGACGTGTGTTGACGTTCGGCTTACAGGACGTTCATGTACACGAGCTGCATTCAGCAACAACGGTGTGCCACTCCCCATATCTGGCGTCGCGACTTCTGTTAAAGTCTCCAGAGTTGTGCCCTGGAAGTTAATACATCCACACCGCTCGCTACACTTGCCAGCAGCTGACCAGGAACAGCAGGAGTAAAATTGATCAACCATGTACCAAGAATTTTGAACATGAAAGGCTTGCAGCGCTATGTTAAAGTTAACAGGCTACTATGTTGAAATTAATACGCTATGACCACGCCAAATTTAGCAATTCAGAAGCAAATTTAAATTTCACGAGTCAGGCCAAAACGTCAACAGTTGCATCATCTGAGGCGTACTCTGGTCAAAGCCGTGAAGGTATCATTTTAAGCACCATAGCATTTTATGCTGTCATACAGGAATAAAACTGACGAGAAAGGGACAAAAAAAGCTTGAAGAAATGCTCAAAAGAAGTGGAAGAATCTAGTTCTACAAGAAAATTGTTGATATTTTACATAGATTTTAGGAATGCAAAAAAGAGAGGTAGTGTTGGCGCACTTCTACTGTCAGCTGCTCTAATGATTTATAAACGTGACCTTTGAAAAAGCAATTGCGTTGTGTGACTCACATGATTTATGAACAGCATTCTGTACCATCAACTCCAAGGTTTGCCAACTAAAACAAATAAAATCACCGCTTCATAATGTCTTTTTTCTCAGACACCCCTCTCCTCCCAATCTCAGTTCTTGAGCCAAAATGTATGCAAAAATTTCCTTTCCAAGCTTTTCAAATGAATAGGAGTTCCGGCTTTTCAAGCAATGAATAGGCGGAGTTCCAACTTTCCTTTCAAACTGGAGAACGAAAGGAAAAACGGTGAAGGGGAAGAAGTATGTTGTTTTTTAGGGAAAAATGTATTGCACTGTAATACAGCCACCTTTAAGCCTTTGATATAAAACATTTGGAACTTTCCAGCATGTTTACGCTGTGCAAATTCTTTGTATGAAAATGATGCGCTTCACTTCCTTTCCATGTAACCTCAAACGCCTCAAACATTTGTGGTTTCATCTCTTCCCAGGTATATTTACAGGCAACAAGTGAATGTCACATTCTGTTAGAAAGATTTCACTCAAACGATTTCGAATGATCATTTGCTTTAAAATCTCCGAGTCAGCAACAAAGAAATTTCTGACCAATTTATGAAGAGATCCCCTCAGTCAAAGTCTAAACGATTTATGGCCTACGTTCTTAAATACATGAACAATAATTGATGCAATCAGCCTTGGCTGTTACACTGATGAGAACTCAGTGGCATAACAGAGAGGGCATCTTTCTCGGTGAGAGCTAGCATTAAAATGCACTGCTCTTTTGCCGGAAAGAGATGTTCTTTTTGGCTAACGTCGGTGTTGTTCTGATGTAAAATATTGACGCTGTTACTAGAAAGCACAAAACGCATCGACGTAGCACATAATATTTTATGCAACAGCTGTCCTGAGTCTAACAGATATAGCGATGTTTACTGCTCTCGGACAATAATGAAAAAAGATTTCGAAGTTTTTCAATTCGATTATTAAAAAAGTGCAAAATAAGACACATCTGCTGCCGCCTCTCTCATTCACACATCTGTGCATTTCTGTTCCCTGTCATCACAGAACAGTTGCTATATTATGTAAGAAAATTCTTCATTACCACCGGTAGCCTCTTCATGCACCTAAATCGACCACAACTCTTCACTTTCATCTCCAAAAAGTTCGTTATACCCATTCGGTTTGCTTATATTATTCAGTTACGTTAAATGCACATGCAAGTTACTAAGTATTAGATAATAACATGGTCAGCATAACTAGGCAGTTACTTTGATACGCATTGCGCAGCTAGAAAAAACTGTAAATTAGAGGCCAATAAAACGAAGATATATGCAACAATCTTTCCACAAAAAAAACTGACGAGGACAAGGAAATTTTTGAAGGAAGCACTCGTTTTCTGTCGCCTCATTGGTCTGAAGTCTTGAGACGGAAATGTTTCTTGAGACAGTTCAGTGCACCTAGAATTGGTCTAAGCAATAACGACGGTACCTCAACTCGCGAAGGGTTGCATGTATACACATCGGAGAGCGCAGCACCAGCCGGCGTGCTCATGCCAGAAGTGAAGCTGCCGTATGATGGCTCAATGGAATACTCAACCGGCTGGTTGATGTATGGATGGTAAAGACTGCCAATAAACGTCGGTGGCGGAAGGTAATCGAGGTCGGGATTGCTTTGTGGTATAGGCACATAATCCTGGAAAGCAGTGCATTTCCACGTTTCGAACGCACACAGACGCCAAATGTTTGGATATGCTAGTATTTATGGATCATCGCTGAAAAACTTTCTAAGCCCTTCTTTCAGTGTTGAAGTATTCTAGCTCTCAAATTAGTTTTTTCTAAAGAATCATGCCCGTTACCTTAGAACATAACAGTTCAGAGTTCTCGAGAGGGGATGAACTGTACATTTCTGGGAAAAACTGGCCGCCATCCAGCGCTTCGCATTTCACCGTCACTTCCAGTTGATCATCTGAAAATAAAAACTGCTAGTGTGCTAAGAAAATTGAGCAATATTCTAATACTGTCAAATAGATGCATCATGGAATATTAGTGTTACATTTTTTTAAATGACTAACCATTTAGATGCGTCGTTCTTTTGTACTTCTTTCGACAGCACTGCCACATTCCACAGCAGATGAGCACAAGAAGACCGATAAGCGCAAGTAATGCAAGTGGTAGAACATAAGTCCATGGTAATACTTCTGAAAACTTAGCAACCTGGACTGGTCAAGTGACAACTAAATAAACGTTCTGCTAAAAAAGTCTGACGCTTAAAAGTAGAGGAAGGAACTGCCCAGCAAGTGACTTCAGACAGAATCGGTTGCCTGTAAAAGTGACTGGTGTGCTTACACATTCATCCCATATTGTTTCACGAGGCCGAGTGGGTCTAGGTTAGGAAACATCGAGGGGGGAGGGGGGGGGGGGGGGGGGGGGGGGGGGGAAGGGGGGGGTCAGGAGGTAGTATAGAGGTACAACCTAAAAGATTTTGAGCATCAACCTAAAAATCTAGTAAACATTTTAGTGGGAGCNGGTGGAGGGGAGGAAGGGAGAGGTCATGCGGTAGTGTGGAGTTCCCAAGAAGCGCCGCAAGGAATCGCGCCTGCACCGCAATCGTCCCAGTGAGTTGGACCGTTTTGTGTGTATAAGTGTGATAACTACTTTGCTTATGACACCTGAGCCGCCTCCCATCTAACTCGATCGCACCTCGACAACAAGCCTTTACATTTTCACACTCACTATATATGATGCCACGAGCAGATCAAAAGTGCTAAATAACAGTAATTTAAATTCCACCAATGAAGGATTTCATCCAGATTTATGAACGCTGTTACTTGAAAAGAAATCAGCAAACAAATCGCCAATCTTTTTTCAAATAAGGACAGCGAAGCGAGCTAATGTACCGTTGCTATTAAATCGTACTGTCTGCTCAAAATTTATTTCATTGCTAGGCATTTCTCGAAAAGAATTTGACGACAAAATATAGCACTACTTACTAATAACTATGTCGACAACACTCTTTCTTCTCAGTTCCATCGTCTGGAAGTCATGGCCAAGCTCGTTGATAGCGGTGCAGTTGTATACACCGAAATCACTATCTTTGAGATTTTGTACGACGAGCTTACTTTCCACTCCAAACTGTCTTGGCACTTGATGCACCTACAAAAAGCAACGATATTCATTATATTCTTTCAAATTGAAATTTTTTTATTTGATAGTTATTGTTTATGACGTTGCTGAATTCCTTATACAGCAAGCAAAAACCAGGAGCTGCCGAATATTTCATGGAAAAGATGAAAGGCCACCAGTTTTTTCACCCGTATCAGATTTTTTAACGACTGAAGAAATCGCAAAATTATTGGGGAAGCACCATTTAAAAAAAAAACACGACTAGCCTATTATTATCATCAAATTGATTTCATCTATTATTTTAGTGCGCCATAATTTTTTACTGCATTATATCGCCTCAGAGACGGGAGTTTACTGTCATGTCTCCCATTTCTGGGGACGAGGTAGAACAAGGATATGAAGAAGAATAGTCTTGAATTCAGATGCAAAACTTTCCCATCCTCATGCATCTATTAAGCGTAAACATAAAGAAATAAATAGTCGAGCACATTTATTGTATATGTTCGGTCACTGCAAGCAATTTGCGCATACCTCATCCGTGTGCTATTTTTTTTTACATCGGGAAAGAATTTTTAAATTCTGACCTGCGTTCGCCCTCCAGGGCGCCCATATTCTAGCGGTAGTCCATCGAGTGACCATATCACGTCCCTAGGCTGTGGTCGACCGCGTACCTGCAGCATTGCTTCAGAAATAGCGAAAACCGTTGAGTATTCTGGCAATGATAACTGCTGTGCAATATATTCGTGAGAGTGTTCGTTGAAGTTTCACTGATATCATCTTCAGCCGATAAAGGCATCACTTAAAGAAGTTCCTCAAGCGGCAGCTCTAACAAACTTTCAAACTATGAGGGATTTGCTTTCCTCTGCTGCCATTTAATCACAGCAACACACCTCTCAGTTGCTCATTTTTGCTGGAGCATCGTTACGATTTTCGCGAGAACTATGGGTATATCCAGCAAGGTAACAATATTCGGCACATGCAGGAACGCTGACGAAATCGCGCACGACTAGTACCTCGCAGATGATTTCCACACTTTCGCCCACCGCCGCAGCCGTTTCCTCGGTGAGGCTTACAGAAGGTGGACCACGGATATGTAGATAATTCGTCAGTTTTGCTGCAGGGAAGCCCTCTACGCTCGCAACACATTCGTATTCACCTCGCTGCCAGCTTTGAACTGATCGTATCGTGAAGCTGCAGCATATGCGACGATTCACTGCGAAGCAAAGGTCTATGATTCAAAAGCGATTTGTTCAAAAAATCATGTAAAGCTGATATTGCGCCTTTGCAACCTGTCAGCTTCATTACATCAATTACTTCCGAAAGAAGACTAAACAACAGTAGCATATGAAATTCGGAAAAATTTGACCAATAGGAAAAAGAAAACATTGTAAAGCGTGAAAATGCATATTTCCGCTCGTTTTAGCAGGAAAATGCTAACAAAAAATACTCGGCCTACTGCTTTCCTGCACCTAAAGCGTGCTCTAAGAAATGCGAGTTCGACGCGTTTTGATGATGATAAATCAAAAGGAATTTCGATTACAGTCGGAATAAGATCTCACATCAAAATAAAACAAATTGGAATAAATTGGCGTATTTTGTGAGGAGTATTTTGTTGCATCTTTTATATATGATGCAACTAATTTTACAGCGACAATAATTCAAACCGGGAATAAAGGCAGTGGGAAAATATTTGAAGAATAACTTGTTGCCTCGCGCAATAGTTTGATTGTCACCCGCCTTCGTCCACTGTATCGATGGCTTGGGATTTCCGATAGCCTCGCAATGAAAGAACGCATCCTCACCGGGGCTAACAGCTTGGTGCTGCTCGCTTGACATGATATGCGCCCCGTCTGCAGTATATGAATACTTTTAACTCTTCTTCTAACACATCCGTTTATGGGCATTTTTGTACAAAAAGGGGTGAATATCTGGACACAGGTTTGCCCAAGGGTTTGCACTTATCCTGTTTGAGCGCCACGAATTTGACATTGCCTATTAGATTTATGCGTCACAAACGATTTCAAGTTCGACAAACGTTGAATTTTCTGCAAAACAAATAGAGTTTTTAAGCATTACGTCAAAATTATGCATGTCGAGATCTCGCGTTTATAAAAGATTGAGCAGGAAGGAAGAACAACGCCTGTTTCATTTTCTCTGCAGATAAAATTTCTCTTCGATATTAAAACATCTCGTTTTGAACGGATGTAGATGAGTGAATGAGCCTTAAGGCATTAGGCGATAAAAAGAACTGGATGCTTGGCTTGCTCGAGTGAGTGAAAAATGTTATGTTTCTTTCTTAAGCCGTTTTTTCAGCACCATTTTTGACGCATTTATTTCGGAAGTTTTTTTTCGCGACTATCATCCATTATCGGAAAATTCAAAGTGTTACTTTTCATACCGCCAAGACGCAACAAAGTTTTCTGAACAAAACAAAGAAGGTCGGTTTTTGAAGCACAATTCAAATGAAATCATTCCATCACCCAAGCATATCCTATAGAAAATTTTCATACGACTCAATTGAAGACTTTCTTCGATATTCAGAACATCAAAGAAGACTCTAATGATGTCTCAAGGAACAAAATTAACACAGGCAGATCACACTGCACTTGACTGCTAGCAGTGCTAACATGGCCGCCAGATCACAGGCAACGATCAATGCGTCTTCTCCATGTATCCAAATCAACCTTTTCCAGACAATAAATGTGCACATTTTCAATGAAACAGCTACTATCACAAATGATCGCGCTTGTGATTTTTGAGAACTAACATTACAGGTGAGTAAGGAGGGAGGGAATCGGAAGGTGTATGTATTCGCTTTTTCTGAAAGTAGTGGCAACCGACTGACAGAGTTCAAAGAGCCCGTTTCGCCTCTAGTGGTCCTACACATTAGCAGCGGACGGGTGATCGATGGTGCGACGGAATTTGTTGTGTTCTAGAATCGTAGTAAGAAAAAGTTTTCCGTAACCGTTTTCCGTACCATGCCTTTTTGATGAGTGAAAAGCGCATTCCAATTCACGTCATTAAAAGGCAGAATTTCCGCGAAAAAGGTAAATAGAAACTTGAAAAAACGAAGCTTCTGAAAATCCGACCCAAGACGAACGAAGTTTCAGCTCTATAATACCTCATTCTTTTTTGTGCCTCAGTACGAACTATTTCTTCCATGTAAGTAAATTCTATGAAACTCATCGATTATTCGAAATGTTGAACAAAGAGAAGTGGGGTCGCTGCCGTGCGAAAAGACCGAGGAATATATATCCATGCAGCCGGGAATTTTGAAATCCTCCCACAAGGATCGACACTTATGTGCAAAAACAAAATTGGCCTAAATTACGCAACTTTCGGTAATGAAACACATACACGAAATATTGAGCACATATGAAGCGGAAGATTCCCCTATCGAATTCCTTGCAAGACAAACGTATTGCGATTGATGGTGGTCGATTCGCAATTCGGAAAATGAAAGCGTCTGTAATATTTCAGCGATTATCAAGTGAGAATCCGATAATCACATGCATATTTCCATTAAATACCGGCTGAATGAGTGGAAAGAGTTTTATTTCAGAGAATCTTTGAACTTTTCGACTTTAAATTCAATAACGCATTTAAGAACTACTCAGTAGAAATTGAAATCTTGAGTCAGGGGCGCATATGCAAGCCCACCTTTGAAACGAAACATCGCTTTCTTCCTCAAGTCTGAAGTTCCCTATTGCAGTTTACTGCAATTTATTGCAGACACTTTTCATAATGTTAGCTGATTATATGAGATATTCGCATATTTCCAATAGCTTTCAAAGGATTACAGATCGGCTTACATCTGTTGTTGCTGAACTAATCGCTTTCCCATTGCGATACCAAATTATTTCGACATTTTCGAACGGCTTTGCTTTGACGTTGCAAGAAAGAAGCGCTGAGCCATGTTCACGCAATACCGAATTGTTGTCCAGTTTCAGTTCCACTTTCGGTGCGTAATTCAAGTCAAGGAAAACACCGTGTGCTTTAATCGAAGGGTATGTTTCATGTGAAACGACACATGCCAAGTATTTCGCGTCGTCTTCCGCTCTTGGTGTGAAACTATAAAAAGCTGAATAACGACGAAGAAAGGCAAATGAATGACAACAAAGGAATTGCGAGCAAAGCCGAAGCCAACTCCGAATCTATCAGCAACAAGGATCCGACAAAAAAAGTGGATTTGTTGTGAAGCTGAGATGCGCGACTGAACTAAAAACACATACACACATTGCTTTGTTGAGCTTAACACTCAAGGCCCTCGGAAAAGAACCGGAGTTTGCTATTCCAGTTCTTTGCCACAAACCTCGAATCCAAAATATTGACAGAGCGTCATATGTGATTCAGCAGTGAAAAAAAAAACAAGGATTACAATCGCAATTTTACAAACGATAAAAATGCGTGATGCAAATCTATAGGTACATAAAATGTGCGGTAAGTTGTCGGTTTTCCACGGTGCTTTGGAATTCACCAAGCGATCAAGAAAAGCAAGCGGCACATTGTTGTTTTGATAACGAGAGAAAGATAATGATAGGACGACTCAATTCTCATTAATTGCTATCTTCCCTTCTTTTCTTGCATAATGAATTTAACAACTAAACTGAATGTCAATTTGGAGGTTTCATGAATGGAGATGAATAATGCAGCAAGAAACAACAAAAATCAACAATAGAAATCGGCAAATATTTAGGTGAAATGAAACATGTTAATAGTATTAAAAGAAAGGAATGGAATTAGATACTCGTTACTCCAGGCATCAAAATGTTGTATTAACACTAAAGGAGATGGAACCTTTCTCGTGAAAAACACTGCCCTACTAATAGCGCCATTTATGAAGATCATTTGGAAACTGCCAATTTAATAGAACAATAGCCTAATCAACATACAGCTAGGTCAGAATCTGCATTAATTTAATCTGTAAATAATTCAGACTTCACTAACGACCAATCCGGGAAATTTGATGGCAGAATAAAAGAGACGCACCTGATATTACTGATGACTGTATAGGTGCGCTCATCCGTTCGATGCACGTCTTCGGTGATCTGAACTCTGTGAGCATCCCGCGCATCATATTGTTGACCTTTAAGAGCAAAAATGCTTATCAACTCATTAATTCTAGTGTAGAAATAGGGAGTAAAACGAAATTTCATTTGCTGCATAAAGAACAGATTTCTAGTGGTCATTTATTAGGGACAAAACATGAAGAAAAATTTGCATATATTCCGAACTTTTTTCCACGAAAATATTTTAGCTCCGCTTCGGATGACTAAACAATAAGTAAGAAATCTGGTAGGAATGCCAGATTTCATGTGTTTCATGTGCATTTTCTGGGTGCTTGCATAGGCCCAGTCAGCTTGGTTTTACTACGGTCACTGCACTGAGAATCCTGAAACTCTCAGATGAAAACAAAATCGCAAAAAATTAGCTTGAAAAAATCTTGTAATAAAAATTAGAATATTGAATCAGACCAGTCAATCTGTTGGGTGCATCTTCCAGCCATGTGAGCACGTTCACTGCGTTCGTATCATCCGCTATTGCCCAACGAATGCTGGCCGGTGGTTTTCCCCGTTTGCTTATACAAGAGTGCTGTACACGCTGACCAGCCGTCGCTTTGAACACTGATCCGGCAGATTGCAATTTCGGTGGCTGTGGCTCAACTAAACATGACGATTAATGATGTTATGATTACAGCACAATTCGAATAGCATCGCTTGTAGATTGATTACAGCGACTGGAATAATTCTGATGAGCGGAGTCAACGCATTGGGTTATAACTATTATAAGGGAAATATCAACTCCACATTCACTTCTTTCAGAGAAGAAAAGGTCTAAAATATTAATAGTTTTAAAAGGTTCCACGACTTGTCTATATTGGGAAAGGCTTGGAGGGGAGATAACAGCGAGGCAATGGGAACTATGGCACCGCCTGCTGAACTCTGGTAGGATGGCGCCTTCAGCATGAAAGTTTCGGGAAAGACTTTTTTCCCTTGCCTCCAATGAATAAGAAAGTGATTTGTGCCATCTGCATTCCTTTTTATTGATAACATTTCGTCGTGAACCACCAGCATTTCCTTTTTCTTCCAGTATTTTTACTGCAGTAACTTCTTCTGCGTTATTTTCTTTCCAATATTTTCAGCTCCCTGTAATTAAATAAATGTTTTTTTTTTTTTTGCTGCAGTACCAACAAATAAGTAAGGAAGAAAAATTTTTTGCAGGCTTAAGCAATGAAAAGTTTCAGGTCTTCCTAGCAAAACGTACTCCGTTTCAATATCCAAGAAAAGACAACAAATTTGACTATAAAATGGTCATATCGTCCGCTAACGATAAGAAGGCCGTCTCAAGACGCCTGAACATTCAAGGTACTGAAACAGAATTTCCAGATATCGCCAGTACATTGCGTTCGAACGGTATCGACATCGCATCATCATGGTTTGAAGATGACTTGTTCCACACACCGCCCACCACAACCGCCGATGTACCTCGACGATCACGTTGAACAACGATGATTTTTGACCAGATGCTACCCAACGGGCGTCTCCTTGGTATTGTTTCGGACAAAGTCCATTACCCCACTCCCCTCCAAATAAGTGCACTAAAAATCCCACTTTCCGGAATGCGACACCAGAAATTAAAACGAACATTCAAGTCAAAATTTTTGGCTCAATCAAGGAACACTTCCCAACTAGTCCTATTTCATGGTGATGAGCATAAAAGAAGTTGAAGAAGAGAAGTAATTTAGGCTGCACCTGTCCTGGCAGATGAAAATCTATGCAATACTCGTCTTCTGCAAAAGACAACGCTGAATAAATCAACAGAAACAAATGAACTAGCTTCACTAATGCTGAATCTTACAGTGTTCATACTTGACTGCTTAAAAAGTATTGAGACAAACCTAGAACTGTTAACTTCGCGGGATTCGAAATGCGCGATGGATTGTTGCCAGCGGCTTGAATTTGACATTCATACACGTCGTCGTCCTCAATGTCCACTTCCGCTATACGCAAATTGTACTCGCCTTTACTTGCACTGCCTTCCATGCTGTACCGCTTGAAAGCTGATAGCTGTCTGTCATTTCCGAGGCCAAATCCATTTTTCACCCACTGCACGGCACCTTGCTAAAATCCTTCACTTATGCACCATTCCTTCGCTATTTTCTCAGCAAAATGTTCGCCCCAAACTCTCCAATGAGTTTTTGGCTTAACAAGTGAACGCGCCGATGTATTACATTTCTTTGCTATTAATTGCAGCAGGTTTCGTGTTTGGTAACAAAAACAAATGGTGCAAAAGTTTTTTCTTTATTAAGCCTGACGCCTGCCGAATGCTGACATTCAAATGAAGCTGGGAAAATTGACCTGTGCTTCAACTCGGCAATTAAGCACGACGCTTTCGCCAAGCATTGCACTCGTATCACTTGGTCCTTCAGCGATGCGTTGTTGTGGTTGCGCGTAGCTACATCTAATTACGACTATCATGTAAACCAACAGCCACCTCATCGTTGCGTGAGCACTGAAAACTCAAACACCAAACGTGAATATAACAGCTACCGCAAAACCCATTCGCCGAGAAAAACTGTATAAGTATGAAGTATGAGCGTTCATGAAACGTAAAGACGCGATCCATATCATGCACTTTATTCAGACATTTCGACAAAAGTTATATTGAACTCCGATTTAGCCGCAGCGGAGATCAAATGATGAGCAAACGCAATTGCTTTCTAGCAAATGTGAGCTAGAATGATGCCCTACTCAACAGTTTCTCATTGAAAAGAGAGACACCTTCTTCAGCGTGGGAATATATGTATATCGAGTGCAGCAATTATGAGCGTGCTTCGCTCCCACGCACTAGCTCTGATTTTTCGTTTATCTTGCTCCTAAGAACTATTCATTGTTTAACGAAATTGGCGAATTTTAAAGCATGTACTTCTTGAATATTTCCACACTTGAAGCCCTCCCTACTAACTCAGCCACAACGAAAGACATGACCATTATTACTGACTGGTTTACGCAAGCCGCCTCCACAATTAACTTTCCCGGAAGCTGGAAGATTGTAGTGGACCATGTCGTTCTTGCGCATCAAACAGGCGCCTTGCCATTTGCCTGCACATCCTCTGCCGGCATTTTGGAAATTTATACAAAATTATTCTTTATTTGTTAGGATTTCGTTTTAAAGCTGCAATTGAGGGATATAGATAGCTTAAGATAAGTAGATACTACCGCACATTTTTAGCATTAGTAGTACAAAATATTCAAGTATGCTGCAAAATTACTACAAAACATTCAATATTCCGTATGAATTATTTACATATGTTTTGTAAACATTCTTATAGACATTATGAACTTCAACCAATAAAACAAACGCAACATACAAGTACAGTAAGGAAAACCTTTGAAAGATAATAAGTCAACTTCAAAGCACCTCCAGTGATACGATTGCTTTGAAGCAAAACGCGTGCCAAGNAAAATGCAATGAACCATTACAAACCGGACCGCTGCAAAGTGCAATGAACCATTATAAACCGAGTCGTTGCAAAATGCAATGAGCCATTTTAAACCGAACTGTTGCAAAGCGGAATAGATCATTGCAAACCGAACCGTTGCAAAATCAAAATGTAGTTAACCATCATAAACGGAAACGTTGCAAAATGCAATGAACCATTATAAGCCGAACCGCTGCAAAATGCAATGGATCATTGCAAACCGAACCGTTGCAAAATGCAAAGAACCATTATAAACCGAACCGTTGCGAAGTCTGCGAACGATCGTCAATCTGTGCGAAATTGTACCGTCGATGGATTAAATAAAATTCACGAAATTTTCAGCGGAACGAGCGAGTGTATCACATCGCCCACTTCGTTTGCTTTCATGCGCTTCGTCTTGGCGTTCTTTTGACTGTCAGCATTTCCACGCCATACATGCATCCATTTCTCTTTGAATGTATCACGTGTTGCACATTTATGAGGATGTCCTCTTTTCGGGCAAAACGATTGGACTAAGTCAAATTTGTGCACAGCGAACGAGAAATTTGTTTATCGTCTATTCACATAATTTCACTGTGGTGTATTCGTGGTTCAGAAGCTTTTATTTCGCAATTTCCACGCTGAAAACTTGCGAAATTAAAAAAATATATTGGAGGTGAGTCATTTTGGTATTTTTGTCGAGAGGGACTTAACCACAAAATTATTGGTGGACCAGCATGGAATTTGCCCAGCTGAATGAAGATATGTGGCGAGGGAATTTCAAATGGGACCACTGAATGGCATCAACGTGATTAAATCTCGATGGAGAACCGTCGAAATGAAATCCCGTGATTACGTATTCGTGAAATGCTCTTTCAGGCAGTCGATGAATCATGGCTCCCATTTTCCGAGCTTCTACATCTGCTCCTCCTCTCTCTCGCTTTCTTTCTGCGCTACACTGTTTCTGTTTTCGAAACCATATTTTAATCTATGCATTCAGAAAATATTCACTGTAATGGCAGAACAGTAGTGAATATTGTCGCTCTTATTGAAGTCTTTAGATTCAATTCACCAATATTTACTAATGTGGATTCGACACATCAACACTCGAAGTTCGCGAGCATTGAGCAGAGAACTTGATGTGGAAGATTTCGGAGTTTTGTTTACTGTAACAGATAGCGTCTGGTGGCTAATATCGCCTTACCGTCAGTTATCGTTAAGCAGACTGTTCTCGGCATTAATTAGCTCATTGAGATGATGACTGCTCATCATGAAGTGATATATCGATCTTTAATGTTTGTAGATGTTGCTTGAGTGTTTGAAATGTAACGACATATCCAATTAGAGACTAGTACTCGTACAGTATTTCTTTTTTCACAGAAATCACTCGCACTCTCTACAATGGCTATGTGAGAACGTACTTCTGCGATTAAAAAAACCAGCAAGGAGTGACAATGCCGTAGTATTTCAATATTTACTTCTTGAAAGCTGACTTAAAAAAGTGGAAAGTATAGCTCAGATTCTCCTGGCGCAGACACTCCACAGTGCCAAAGGTCATAGTGGAAACACGTCGTGATGTAAAAACCCCATCGCTCCACTCAATGGATACGATTTTAGCTGAGTGCTGAGGTGAACTATAATCAGTAGAGCAGCCTATAATTTTATGACGTTTTATGATGCGTACCTTTGACGACATTAACAAATGTTAGTGAAAAGCGGAAACGACTGGAGTTAACATGTAAAACGATCGCATTGTTTAGAATCACCGGCAATTGTGAAGGGGTTTGGTAACCGTTTGATATATGCAGTGAGGCTTAATTCGCGTAAAATGACAGTCAGGATCGAATGAAAACATTGCATTGATAGTTTAACGAACAATGTTATAGTAATGAAACCAACAAGGAAAAAAGATTGTCAATTGCAACTTTCATACCATTCCGAAGTGCTTCGAAAAGCCCATCAGTGGAAGCGTGGAATACGTGTTGAGTCGAAGCACTTTAGAAGAGATGACATCTAAGTGGTTTGCTTCATTCACTTCATTATACGTATCACTGTGCAAAGGCGAACAAGCAGAAAAACAAATTTTTGGCTCGTAGATGTAGTGAATGAGATGTCGTTAGTTTATGCTTCACTTAAAACGAATTTTTTTGCTGGAAATGACGAGTATCCAACCAAATTTGTAGAACATAGACAACAAGCAAGAGTGAGTGATTAGCAACGAAGCATAGTGCTAGTAAACGAACGTCTAAGAAAGAGCTGGAGGACACGTTATATATGGAAGAGGTGATACTTCTCACAGAATGAAAACATCACAGATTATATAATCAAATGAAGTTTGCAAAGCATAATGAAACGTTCTTTGAAAAACAATAGATCTGAACGACGCAAAAATGACTCGGTGATTGCATGCACCTCAATCAGTTGAAAGTACACTCTCCATAAATAGTTCAAACTCTCATCATTATCGCAAATAATACAAATCAAGCTCTATAATTTCGAAAAGAAATAGCTTTATATCTCATCGGGAAATGAATACTGCTCAGTCCTTTGCAGTATTACCTCAATGAGCCCAAAAGAGAACATATTCGAGGAAAATATAGACAATGTTTGATTAACCCGCATTCGTTTCTAGGTAAATTTTCTATAGAAAGAAAGAACGAAATGAATTTGCTTGGATTTTGATTCAATAGGCAACTCAAAAAATTTGGCAGCAGAGTGCCATACTTCCGCAGGTCTAGTGGGAAGTTTTTCGCCCGAAAATTTCACATATTTCATTTTAGAACTGGCAGATTTTAATTTATTCGGTAAAAAATTTTAACTGGCAACTAACCGATTTCAAAGTTTACACCACAGCATTCCTTTTTTTCGACAAAACTTCTATTACAGGCGAGTGAAAACAAGCAAGCACATGTTGGAATATTGTACATCTGATAGAAAATCTAGAATATAATATGTCCGCTCATTGACTAGTTGATTTTTTGGAAGACAGATGCCATGTTCATAGCATCGAGGCCATTCGCATTACGACGGCGATAACGATTCTTGTTTTGCCGTTTCCATGAAAAGTCGCCTGCAAACATTTCATCGCACACCATGTTTTATTAATGATGTCATAACTGCGTTGCGGATATTTTTTCATGCATTCATTCATTCAAATTGGTTTATTTAACCATAAAGAAACATACAATAGTATGTGGAGAGATTGACGATATTCGAAACTGAAAATATTGAAGTATTACGAATCTGGTAGTGATGACAAAAGGCTGAACAGAGATGACACACATATTAACAACATTCTGGCTGGCCGTCTACTCCTCTCAAGGACGACAAGTAAA
>JAARMF010000192.1:90260-101771 GCA_022844705.1 Toxascaris leonina | reverse complement strand
CCCCCCTTTGAAGCTTAATTAGAATCCTAGCGTGCAAATGAAACGCTCGAAAAAAAGTAGCGTACTTTAAAAAAACAAGCAAAAAACGCACTATAAGTTGCAGCACTGAAGTGAGAATAACCGGTCAGTTGGTCATGAGATCGGTCAAATAGGCAATAGATGAATGGAAAAAGAAACAAGAGGAAAAGAGAAAGAAGCCGACTAACGGATCGTCAAAATTAGCCACCCTTAGAAGCAAACGCAACTTCACATGCGAGTTCAATTTAGCAACCAAAAATCAATGCATGCTTCGACATCAATCATTTTCAGCCCGAAGCGCATTGCCAAAGCGATGCCGAAGCATCGACGCGAATAAGGACACTTGTGAGAGGCGCTGCTTAGCTCATCAGCTACAGCCGTGAAGCTGCTTGTTCGTCAAGAATGCTCTACGGCAAGTGTGTTGCACTACTTGGCTTGTTTACGCCTTTTCACGCATGCTCATCATCACCGGCAACTTTTCAACTTCTTACTGTCACAGTATATGCTAATTTAGCAGCTTAAACACTTCAGAAACTCAGCACATTAGCTGCGTCCGTCCACCGCTTCCATTTTGTCACATCCAACGAGGCTGCGATCGTTTTAGCTCAGTTTCATGGGAAGGTCAATGAGTTAGTCGACAAGTCGATAACAGAATGACTATCCCATTGCACATGCAGCAGAAATTGTGCGAATAAGAAAGCCAGAACATAAGGTAAAGAAGGGAAATTTGATCCATTTCTACAAGAACTGCCGCGCTACCTATTATAATACTCTCAAAATAAGATTGAGAAAAATGGTTACTGCAAACGAAGACTTTATGAGAATATATTTGTTCATTAATCAGTAGCCGACATTACGAATGAATGACCGATTCATAAGCGGTCATAAATCTTAAGGGACAATTTCTTAGCCATAAATGACCATGGAGAACAATCTAGCAAAAGCACAGATTCAGCACATCAAAACATATGTCACAATTCTGTCAATGAACTGAGATTTCTGAACAGAAATGAATGCTCGTTTATTTCACACTTTTTAAAATTGATGGAAAAATGATCACTAAAACCGGCAAATAAAAGAAGCTTTTACAATGTCTCATCATTGTCACACATTAACGTGCTGGCTTTATGCTGAC
Source organism: Toxascaris leonina (assembly GCA_022844705.1). Taxonomy (NCBI): domain Eukaryota; kingdom Metazoa; phylum Nematoda; class Chromadorea; order Rhabditida; family Ascarididae; genus Toxascaris; species Toxascaris leonina. Next base: position 100,618 of record JAARMF010000192.1, on the reverse strand, counting down.
GCTTTTTTGATTCGTTTCATCAATGGACAGCAGTAAGAGACTAATGAAACGGATGGTCGCTCTTAAAAAGAATTTCCACATTGCCCATTCTCCGTGTAAAAAAAAAACATGCGCTTTAGCCGATCTCTCATTTCTCCCTTATAGGCTTTTTAGCCTGAACGAATAGGAATCTTTGCCAGACGAAGTATCGTCAATTAACCTTCTTATCTGAGGAATCGAAATCTTTTCCTTCCTTACAACAATAACGCCTAAACAAATACTCAGGAAACACTTCGATAAACATAAGTCTGAATGTCGCATTACAAAATATTTTGTCGCAAATTTTACTTCAGTAATGGAAAGTGGTCAAGTTGTTCATAACAGAATGCGTTTCGGTTCAGTTTTCGAAGGGACCATTAAAAATTAAAAAAAAAAAACAAACATCATTTGAAGGTGACGAATTGTTGAAAAGAAAACACATCAAGCCATACATATAAAATAAAGCAGCTTTCTTAACGAAGGAAAAAAGGTTCTTTCGCAACTCTCGAACTTGTGGTGATCAAGTGTGAGTTGAGCAGGAAAAAACCTTATGGTACTATTCAACCATTTAAATTACACAGTTAGCGAAATGCGCGTAGGTCCACTCTGCGCGTGATGCACACTGAAGCGTAGAAATTCTTGTTAAAAGACCAGGATTTTATGTCGTAGCAACGTCCTGCACCCCCGCCCCCCCCCCCCTCCCCATATTTTTCTCTGGAACTAATGAAGGNCCCCCCCCCCCCCCCCCCCCCCTCCCCATATTTTTCTCTGGAACTAATGAAGGGTAAAGTCGCCAGAGCGATTCTAAATCAAGCAAAAGTGAAAATTTTTGTCATCAGCACAACACAATGAATTGATGTGTTGTTGGATTTGTCGACAGATGCTGCACTTGCGCACATTGTGCGATGAGCTTATGGATGCGGAGGGTTTCAAGGGGTTGCTATAGACGTGGCACATGTAATGTGAGCATCACTATTCATTTGCTCGATTGTTTAGCTGCAACGCTTTATTTTATCACATATTTGATCAGTACGTTCGACCATAACGGAGCCCTAATCGGCTTACAGGAAATGCAAATTACGTTTTCAATTTTGGCCAATAAATGCAATAAAGTTTTGAACGAAGCGATTAAAACATATGCAAAATCCGAACTATTCAGCTGTAAATGAATCCAAGCTCAACTTTCAGATCGCTTCTTAGCACATTTACGAGTGATGTCTGCGAAATTTCCGATACAGCATTGAAAATGCTGAAAGAGGAAAACTAACAGATCTGAGGTAATGCGGTTTGGAGGAACACTGATTAGTGATTAAACATTATCGAATGGCTGATGTAAAACTTTGGCTTAATTGCGACTTTCCCTGAGCGGGATGAGGTACTAGAAAAATTCCGAGAGGAATTGCTCTTCCGCATCTGTTTTGACTTGAAACGCATAAAATATGCACAATTTTTTCGGAACTTTTTTGTTCCACGCACCACACTGAAAATTATAAATCGCTATCCGAATTAGATTTTCCTAGTGTGTTGTTCTTATGGCACTTCCCCTACCACATCTTGCTGCAAAGAAATTTCCCTGCGCTTCATTTAGAACAGCCTTACGATAGTATACGAGAAAAGAACGACCAGAGGGCAGTGTTCAAGGGAAGCAGTGACGAGCATATGGACTTGAACCACGAAAAGGTTCGACTTGGCATCTATTGTTTGCCGTTTTAATTCAAAGTGCATTGCGGGGCAATGGAAACTCTTCGCAACAACTGAAATTTTGCTTTAAGGGTTGCTAGTCTTTATTAAAGCTGATTTTTTTGACACAGAAAGCCAACCGAACCCCTTAAACCCAAATTAGCGTCTCGCCAAATCTAAAAAAAATTTTCAAAATGATATTAAGACACGCTAGAAGTTCGTTATCTTAACTCGGCCTCATGTCACAAGTGGACTTTTGCACAGATGACGAAAGAAAATAAAAAATGTTTCTTCCTTAGGCAAGCAAAGTGGCTAACTGTTACTGAGCGCGCATCTGAACGAAAGCGGATATATAAGCAAACGAGCGACAACGTCGCAGCCACATCGATACACAAAATCTTCTGATACGATCGTCTGTAATCGCACAAAAACATCACGCACACATTACAGCGCATTCACACATGCGCTTCCCATCATTTAGCTTTTATGTGCGCTTTTCTAAAACGATGAATAGTAACCGATACCTCCATGATCCAACTAATTTCGGAATCCGTTTAGCTCCGGAGTTTGACTCCGTAGCACTCACTTCACTCATTTCGCTACATATGAAACATTTCATGACTTGGCGAATGACTAGCGATTGACCGATTTCGTTCCGTTCAAATATATGAAAAGATTTCGAATGCAGCCTGACTTTGGAGGTGTTAATCAGTGATGCAAAATCAACAAATAGCAGTCACACGTCGATGAAATCAGAACTGGTTTGAAACGTTTGTTTCAATAACTCCAGCTAAACTGGGTAGTTTCGCTGGAAATTCGCCAGTGTATTGCATCTAAAAAATGAATCACTCTATGACTAGATGTCAGAAATCCTGGCTGGGTTGCTGTATAGAATATTTTCTCGGCATCTTTAAATTATTCGCTTTAAAAAGATTCCTAGAAATATTATCTCTTTGATGGCTACTCAAAAGCCACCACATCACCCCAAATAAAATACTCCTCTAAATTTCTGAAAGCAAAACCACCTCATTTTTCGGAGAAATCTCCCCTCTGTCACGTTAAATGTCCTATCCCACAGTGTAACTGTTAAGCTTTGAAAAAATATCTCTTCCCTTCTCTATTTCAGTTAACTCAGTCTCCTCAGAAAGCAAATACGCTTGCAAATTGTGCAATGCAACAACAAACTTTTGCTGCTTACTTAACAGCATTAGAGCTTTCTTCGATTCTGCAAACTCTGTAGTACTCATACGTGTTTGGGAATGTAGACCCACTTAGTAGCCCTGCGTGTGGAACGAAACAACGGACAGCGTGAGAGCCATAGTGCAGGAAATGACGAATAAACAGTGTTGGAAATTGAAAGAACCTCACATTACTGGATGTAAACATATCATCAGTTATTTAAGAAATGTGATAAAGAGATCCGAGCAATTGAAAATCTCATGCAAGAAGCTCTAGAATATTCAGATGATCAATCCCTCGTTTGATCCCTCAAAACCTGAACGTCAGAAAAAGCAAAACACACCAACACTGCTGTCTTTTATGAAAGCAAAACAAACTATAAAAACTCATTGACTTGGTACCGACCAAGTAAACGCAGGCATGAAATGAAGAGCTTTTTGCAAAGGTGATTTGGACGAACGTTCATAGTGAGGCAACAAATGTAGATAAGAACTTCGTTAAACGTGAGAAGACGCACAACCTGAAGAACAAGTGCTTATCATCTATCTCACTTCAGGCACAACAGCTGTCCCATCTGTTGAGCTGCATCGAAGAGCCCAAATAGCTTTTGGGGCCAACCAATCACCGTGCAGATCCTCACCTATACAATTACCGAGTGCGTACGCATTACTGGTCGTAATGCACCGCACACCGATTTTCTCGTTCTAAAATAATGATATCTGGCAAACAATGAACCAATTTGTTGTGTTGTGGGAACTCAGCCAAACTCCGATGACTTTTGTGCCACAGAAAGCCAGATTTTAGTTGTTTATTAGATCTACTTGTGCTGCCACGATGTAAGCTGCTAAATAAAAGTCTATATACAAAGCTTTTTACAAGTTCTCGTGGGGTATTTCCAGTTTGCTCCCCCCTCTGCCACGTCCCACTTGCAACGTGCTCTTCTAGGCAAGTCTTCAATCATTCAAGTATTTGCAACCTTGCGAAGTCTTAATTACTAGTATCTTTAGTGGTCTTGTTATTGTATTTCAATTAATACTCAACGGAGTCATTATATCAAATAAGTTTCATAGTATTTAAGTACTATATCCACACTTCTTATATTCATATATTACTTATTGGACATTTTATAAAAATTAGTGTTCGATAAAGTTGCTTTCATGCGGTAAAAGAACTTTGCGGTTTTTTTCTCATTAATCTCCCAGTGTCGGCACTTCAAACGGACACTACCGTTACGAACAAATTATTAAAGAGTTCTTGTTTTTAGCCCTTAGGTTCCTACACTGACATAAACAAGCCGCTCCGAAAAGCTGTTGAGCACTTGACTTATTCCTTTATTCGTTGAATGCCTTATAGCACGTGTAAAGAGAGACTTTTCGACTTATGAGCATAAAAGTTACTCGACGCATTGTTTAGCGTCATTGGTACATGTTATATCTACTCTGAGATTGTAAAAGCAACTAGCAAATGCAATTCTCTCTTTTCTCCCGACAAAATACCAAATGAACTACATACCACGAATATCTCTTATTTGATAGTGTCTTCAATATCAAATGAAGCTAATAACATTCTAGTCACAGACATTGATATTAATTGGCGATGTTTTGTGTGGACAAACTCCAACGAAGACAAGAACATTTCGATTTTGCTCCATCATCAGGAGATTTTACTAACAACTTCGCACACCTTCTTTTGACAGAGCAAATACCTTACACGCAGTTTTCATCAACGTAGGAGTCATATACGACCAAATGTTTAGCAGCCAAAACGTCGTTAACTGTGATTTTGATGACAGCGCTTCGAGTAATTGAATCCATTTAAAACGAGCTGTCACTACAATTCATTCAGCTTGCAAATTTGAAAAGAGGCAACCTCAACAAAACTTATTGTTTTATATGAATTGTATCCCACATTTTCCTGTGCCCTTTATGCCTCTTACAAATTCTTTCAACTAAGCACGCTATGCCAACACCGTCCTTGCACATCTCCGCATGTGTCTTTTTGTCTGTCTGTTTTGTATGATATCACTCAAACTACAGTATGGAATTTGGTGCACATAGTGCGCACTATTGGATCGGCTCTTCAATTATGTTCATTTTGATTCATCAACTTCGACAAAAGTTACAGACATTTAAACGGCGAGAAAAATTGCATTCATTTTACACCGAACAGGTTTTTTATGACCGACCAGCTACCACTGAATAAATCTACAAGAGTTGTGGGAGTGCTTATTTTGATTAAAATGTGAGAGCGCTTCTATTCCGTGCTTTAATTAATAATTGCTAACAACTAACCACGTGAACGGAATACAGAGATAAGTATCTTATTAGATCTACTAGCATACTGATCAACCTATTTCACTTATAGTACCTTCTTCGAAATGGCTTTAATTATTTTGCTAGCTGCTCAAAATATGAAAAAAATTAATTTTCCTGTTTTCATCTATAAAGTTTATCAGAGGAGATCACTTCTAGAGCACAGCTGACGGTCTTTAAAAGCGAATTTCCGGTACGGAAAACGAACACTTTGAATAGTATTTAATGAAATTGTAGCACTACTACAAACAGTGTAAACACTGCATTCATAACGATTCTGTAAATGACTGCAGCGAAGATAGACGATTGTATTTTAAGAAGCACAAGTTTGGGGAATTTACGATGACTTGATGTAATATAAAAGCAGTGAAGTTATTTACGCTGAGCACAAATAAATTTATTGTTTATATGAGGCTTTCTGAGAACAACCCAAAAATTCGATTAATCAACAAAGGTGGAAATTCTAAAGTGGACACAGTCATTCTTTGCGTAATGAGCGCATGAAGCGAAAAGGCAAAAAACACTCACAAACATCCGTTAGCACACACTCTTTATCATATAATCACTTGATCACTTTATCATATAATACTGCAAAAAATATTTGTGAAAAAAATGTTTCTCAAATCGATAGAAAATGCAGTGCGCTAAAGTATAATTCACACAACGTTCGTACATGGGTGAAGGACTGCAACGCGCCAACAAAACGGCAATGAAGCAACAGGAAGGGAAGAAACGAAAGCTAAACGAGGGAAAATATGTTCATAAAGTGTACGGCTAAGCTTTCGCATCGAGTGAGCACTTTGCAAATTACAATTCACAATCCGTTGCAGATATTCGATGATAATCTGAGAACGTAAGATGACAATATGAAAATTTGCAAGCGGCGAAAGGTGATCTTAGTTCGAAGACTGAAATTGAAAATGGAGTTGAAGAAGCACTTATCTCATGTACAGCGTCATCTATATTTGTATATTTTGAAGCTCTCGCATGTATATGGGAGCTTCACACATTCACTGGAGCGGTGATCTTCAAACGTCGATCTTAATCACCGTCTTCAGTCTTTTGGGAAAGTTCGAATCTATGTGTACACGTACTGCTATGAGATAGAATATAAATTAGTTACCATGCTGTACATAGGCATATATATATATATATATATATTGGCCTGCTCGCCTGGCCAGCGAGGTGGCGTCATTTATTGGCTACAACAATGCAAAACCACGGGCCTCGGTACCCTAAGGAAGCGCATTGTGACCGGCAGCGTCTTCGACGTTCGACGTCCGGTCAATCAAGTGATCAAGTGATATATATATATATATATATATATATATATATATATATATAAAACAAAAGACGGGAAGCTTAAAGTGGCACCACGTTTTGCACGATAAAGAACTTCGGTAGGTTTGCTTCTCGCTGTAGAAATTACGGACTTTTAATCGCATGGTCGGAAAATTAAAGAATTGAAGCGACATTGAAGCCTGGAAGGAAGCAGCCAATATAAGTTGTTAGCAGGTAGACGGAATGGTTGTGGATTAAGCAATAAGTGACAAAGCCGATTAGACCGGCAAGAAGGCGGAGAGCGAAAATGGGAGAAAATGCAGTGAAGTGAGAAGTAGTTAATAAATGGGCAGTAATCAGTCATCGGTTAGGTGTCGAGTTGCACTACGAGCATACAAATTGCGCGAAATTAGGGAGGGGGATGCGGATTTGAGGCGTCGCTGATTGGGCACGGCGGAACTGTTGGAACGGGCCGCGGGTAAGCGTTAGCTAGCCTAAGCCATAAATGGGTAACGCGCCCGAGTGGGCTGTGCCGACAAATAGCATTAGCCATGTTGGATGGCGATTAATTCCCGTTTCAAGTGCTAATCGACGCGAGCTTATAAGCAGATCGCGAACCCCCTTGCCTTGACTAGCTTTCAGCATTCTGCCCTCGATCAGCACATAACTAACCGATGTGGCCCCCCTTACCCTCCTCATCCAGAATCGATTCTTTGTCTTATTTTTACAGGCGCTCCATAGTGAAGAGAAAATAAGCAACTACAGTAATCAAAGACGGAATGAATGACCGGGTTTTGTTAAATGATAATGATTACCCATGTGCACACCACTTACCATAGACAACTTTTGGCAAATCTCGCGGTCAAGAAATCTCTTGCTATACACCATAACCGAGCCCAGCACTCAAGCGACAAAGACCTGAAAATAAGGTTGAATAGAGTGAAATATACGGAAAATATTAGCATATGATAGACTTTATAGCTCACGTTTGGATGCCCTACCGAGAGAGCAATACATGCTATTTTCCTTCTTTTCCAGCGAAAGTTGGAAAAACTAGTAATTTAACTGTTTAGCAACGGTCTGTAATTGAAAAGGAGAAGCATTGATGGTTGATGCATGCGTTGGTGAGGTTTGCTGACAGTCGCAATGAGAACAATAAAAACTAAATGGGTTGAAAAAAACTTCGTTGTATCTATTTTTTGACATCAGAATGGATCTTGAGAAATGGTCGTTTCGTTAGGACGTTTTTGAAGCTGTTTTCTTATTCATTTTTTAAATCTCCATTAGTAAGAAAAATCCACATCACCCTTTTGCTAATCATTTATGCATTTAAGGGAGCCTATAATGAAGTCCACCAAAATATACGTATGACTCGGACGAAATATATCGATTACGTCTGTGGGAATACCATTAAAAGGCAAACAGATCAAAACCGGATGAAAATGTGTGTTGTTGAACAATATAGAAGATTTAAAGAATAAAAGAAAGTCCGTCGTATTCTGAATATCCATAACGAGCGCGTAAATTCTTGTACCCGCCAAGATGATTACGCCATTTATGAAAAAAACCAAAGAAAAATTTCGTAATAGAGAAATGAAAATTACCTCAGAACGACGGATGAGTTCAATATTTCGGTACTATGATCTCAGTGATTATAAAATGGCAAGTTTCAGCTGAACAACATCGTCAACAATCGCTTCAATACTCTTCTTCTCGTATATTACATTATTACGGAATCAGTTGCAAAGGGAAACGCAGAGATGGATAAGTGAAGACTATAAATTGAATGAGTTTTGAAAAGAAATGTGCGCTGCGATTCGAGTATTGAATTCGCTTATTGCACGACAAATAAACTTATGGCAAAGTGATTTAATTGTGTAGCTCGATGTTATAAATAAAGTGATTTCAAGTGAACGTCGTTATGATGCCTCATCTCCATGTTCACATTCAGCATCACCTTCGAAACGATGTGAACTAATTGATAAACGAACAATGAATAGCTAAAAACATTTTATTCGTTCCCCCTCAGCAAATTTATTAGCCAAATCCTAGCCTAATTTTCAAACGTTTGCACGGTAGTTCTATAATGCATGAATACATATGAGTACTATATTACAAGTACATTTCAGGTATATAAGTATATAACTTCATATGCTATACGAGTAATATATTTGTGTGTATTTGTAAATAAATGGCACATAAATCTCCATTAGCGCTCATATGTAAATTACTTTGCGATCCTAATTAGAATAAATCGTTGCCCGATGTATCTGATTGCTTGGAAATCAGCAAATTCCTTTGAAGGTACGGTCTTGTTCGTTTTTTAATCAAACGGGAAGAGTTGGCGTTTCAAAAAAAAGCATTTCGCACTATTATTTAATAATCGCTAATTCGTATGAAAGTATTTTCTAAATTAGCGAAGCATTAGCAATAAATGGAAAACATTTGTATGGTGCCTCACGTGCTGAAATTAGTTAGAAATGTGATGCGCATGAAACGGATGCATTGTTGGTATGTGTAAGGCAGACACGACTCTTGTGGGATAATCGCCCTCCACCTAGCCAAATTAACTGCGGCACTACAACGAAGAAAAAGCAACCAACGTGTGCAGTGCGTTGGCTAGCTGACGAAAGGAGGCGCTCCTCTGCGAAAGGTTACTTGGACCCAAAGGGTGAAGGGGGAGGAACTGAGATTATGGTGATGCAACCAAACGTTGCCTTGGCTAGCAAGCACATGGCACGAGCATATGCCGCAAATCACAACGTCGATAGCCTATAATACGCATCACTAAGCATTATACAATAGGCGACAATATGAGCACCACGAAAGCTCAACACCAATCCCTGCTCCACACCGGCAGGCAAACGACGTCTTCAATTTTTTCATCATTCACCTTTTCCCTTCCATGTCATCATTATCGTCGCGTATTCCTCTGACATATTTTTCTTCTTTCGAGAACGGTAGGCTGACTACGATTGCTGTAATCGAGGGAGACGATGGTGGGGAAATAAAGTTGGTAGACCCCTGCCAATCATTTCTTCTCAAAATTACAGATGAAGTGAAATTTACAGGTACCATGAAACGTTGCTGAACTGTTAACTGGTCTAAGACACATGATTTACGAATTCGTAAGAAATAAACGCCACGGCAAAAACAGTTGAGCGGAAACACGAAATGCGATAGATTAGAGCTTCAAGTATTATTGCTATTTTAACTCTTTAAATATTCATACCAAAAAGAAGTTGCGATGGTCATCACAACATCTCGCTTAATCCTTTGGAAGCCGCGAATCGTCGTTCGTAGGATCAAGTGCTCATTTCATTTGCAACACTTACTTCATATTTAATTGGCTTCATAAAAGTTCACTTAACTTCCTGCTCTAAGCTGCTGTGATCCTCTCGAAAATGAATAAATGCAAACCGCATTCAGCTTTTATCAGACTACCACCAATCTAGCATCATAAAGATTGTTTTCAGCTTCCAGGTTTGTATCCGCTAGGGTTAGCACGAAATACGATGTGCCGTTTCTGTTAAACGACACTTCTCTTAAACGACATTACTATGACTTTCTTAAAACATGCAAAACCTAAACCTTCCACTCCAGGCAACTCGAGTTTACGCAGGTTTATGCACATAGATCACCTCAACACACACACACGCACGCAGGCACACGCACACACATACATACGCAAACACACACACATACACACACACATACGCACACACATCACACACATATACACATATACACACATAAGCACGCACACACCACACACATATGCACATATACACACACGCGCATACACACCACACACGTGCATACATACACACACATACGCACATGCACCACACACACGTGCGCACATACACACGCACGCACACACCACAC
>JAARMF010000192.1:66938-87317 GCA_022844705.1 Toxascaris leonina | reverse complement strand
GAGATTATGGTGATGCAACCAAACGTTGCCTTGGCTAGCAAGCACATGGCACGAGCATATGCCGCAAATCACAACGTCGATAGCCTATAATACGCATCACTAAGCATTATACAATAGGCGACAATATGAGCACCACGAAAGCTCAACACCAATCCCTGCTCCACACCGGCAGGCAAACGACGTCTTCAATTTTTTCATCATTCACCTTTTCCCTTCCATGTCATCATTATCGTCGCGTATTCCTCTGACATATTTTTCTTCTTTCGAGAACGGTAGGCTGACTACGATTGCTGTAATCGAGGGAGACGATGGTGGGGAAATAAAGTTGGTAGACCCCTGCCAATCATTTCTTCTCAAAATTACAGATGAAGTGAAATTTACAGGTACCATGAAACGTTGCTGAACTGTTAACTGGTCTAAGACACATGATTTACGAATTCGTAAGAAATAAACGCCACGGCAAAAACAGTTGAGCGGAAACACGAAATGCGATAGATTAGAGCTTCAAGTATTATTGCTATTTTAACTCTTTAAATATTCATACCAAAAAGAAGTTGCGATGGTCATCACAACATCTCGCTTAATCCTTTGGAAGCCGCGAATCGTCGTTCGTAGGATCAAGTGCTCATTTCATTTGCAACACTTACTTCATATTTAATTGGCTTCATAAAAGTTCACTTAACTTCCTGCTCTAAGCTGCTGTGATCCTCTCGAAAATGAATAAATGCAAACCGCATTCAGCTTTTATCAGACTACCACCAATCTAGCATCATAAAGATTGTTTTCAGCTTCCAGGTTTGTATCCGCTAGGGTTAGCACGAAATACGATGTGCCGTTTCTGTTAAACGACACTTCTCTTAAACGACATTACTATGACTTTCTTAAAACATGCAAAACCTAAACCTTCCACTCCAGGCAACTCGAGTTTACGCAGGTTTATGCACATAGATCACCTCAACACACACACACGCACGCAGGCACACGCACACACATACATACGCAAACACACACACATACACACACACATACGCACACACATCACACACATATACACATATACACACATAAGCACGCACACACCACACACATATGCACATATACACACACGCGCATACACACCACACACGTGCATACATACACACACATACGCACATGCACCACACACACGTGCGCACATACACACGCACGCACACACCACACGCACACACACGCATATACACCACACACACATGCGCACATACACACTCACGCACACACACCACACACATACGCACACACACGTACGGACATACACACGCACGCACACCAAACGCACACATACGCACACACACCACATACGCGCACACACATACGCACACACACCACACACATATACACATATACAAACACGCACACACACCACACGCACATATACACACATACGCACACACACCACACACATACATACATATACACACACGCACACACACCACACGCACGTGCGCACATACACACGCACGCACATACCACACACATACGCACACACACCATATACGTACACACACATACACACATACACGCACACACGCGCACACATACACACATGCACACACACGCGCACACACACCACACACGCATACACACATACGCACACACACCACACACATATACACATATACAAACACGCACACACACCACACGCACATATACACACACATGCGCACACACACCACACACATATACACATATACAAACACGCACACACACCACACACGAACACACATACGCACATGCACACACACGCGCACACACACCACACACGCATACGCACATACGCACATACACCACACACACATACACACATACAAACACGCACACACACCACACACATGTACGCACGTACACACACACGCACACACACGCACACACATATACACATATACACACACGCACACACACGCACACACACGCACACACACCACACACATATACACATATACACACACGCACACACACCACACGCACATATACACACACATACACACACACGCCACACACATATACACATATAAACACACACGCACACGCACCACACGCGCACATACACACAAATACGCAGCACACCACACACACCACACACACGAACACATTCACAAACACGCATAGACACATGCCCCCATACGCACATGCACACACACGAGGATGCAAACAGCCTCGCCCAACAGTACGCAAAAAGACGAACGAAGCAGGTGGAAGCGCAAAACGCATGATAGAAATGCACTGTCGCAAATGCCATCTAATGCATGTGCGCGCCACCCTACAGCTTCAAGCACGTATCGCGTAAAACTTGATCTCAAAGTTGAGATCATTGATAATTCTCTTTGCTAGTTGTACAAACTTGAGAACATTAAATAGCAGGCATGAGATCTTTCGCGCTGTTCTTCCACGACTTACTGTAGACTTCAAATATCACTGTCGTTACATAGGGTAGGGCGAAGGTCATTCAAACATCTTGTCGGCACTAATCTCCATGAAATACAAATAAAACTTGGCTTGTGGCACAAAATAGACATAAACGATGGCTGTGCGAATACAACGAGACAAGTTTAGAGGTGATAATAGAGAGCGAATAAGAGAGCGGTCGATGCGCGTTATGTGAGCCAATTTCGCCTCTTGCTCGAGGGTTGCAGCGGCATCGCTTTGATTCGCAGCACTCGCTATACTTTCAGTTATGAGAGGAGGATGCTGCTTTTGCTGTCGTGTCTCATCGCAAAACATTCCCGGAAAGTGCTGAAAACCCATTTGCTGATACGAGTTGCCGTCTGTCCGTCACTGCGCGGCGCTGATCCTTTTTGGCCGCATATCTTTGACGCGCTATCGTTGTCACCACCTTCTCTCGTCGTTTGCAAAACGAAACGTTGCGATCGTCTATTCAAAAAATTGTTCATAGTAATAGACTGAGGGGTGTTTGCGTAACGCAAACATTTCGCTAATAGTAGATGAGGAAATTGGCAGGAGGACCTTATGGCAGGCAGCATTAAAATGAAGCCTTCAAAGATTCTTTTTTTTCAAGCATGGCTAACTAAGCATCAATCTCGCATGAGAAAGAAAACTGTTAAAAGCCAAAGGGCTTTGCAAAAAACGTTCTTAATTTCCAACACAAGTCGCCGAATATGTTCAGGAGTGCAACAATTGAAGAGTTTTCGAAAGCTGCAGATCTAGATTTGATGGGTTCCTGGTTGGGATAGCTAGAATTATTACATGAAGAAAACATCGAAAATCAACACTGAAAAATTCTCTGCGGGTCCTTAGATGAAACCGAAAATTGTTCAGTCTCATTACTCTTCGTGCGAAATCCTCCCATCCAGAGTGCCAATCTTCTTTGGTGAATTTCCCTTTCCTCTTTCAGTGCGAGTTTCAGCGTTACATCATCCAATTTTAAGCGGCCCCGTCTGGAAAAACGAAACCACTGGTGGAGAAAAAATCTGCTCGGAACCTCTACTGTGGATGACGGGAGAGAAGAGAAGGAAGGGGAACAGCTACGCTGAGAATTTCTTCCTGTATTTTTATGGGAAGGAATTTCAACGATTGAGCGCTGACTGACTTCACTCTCTGTTTCAAGCACAATTGGGAAAGCGTCTTAAAATGTGTCGCTTTGCCGAAAACGCCTTTTTTGTATTTCAAGGGACTGAGCCAAGGCTTTTGAAGCAATTGGCAAAGACTAAGTTACATTCAAACCCACCTACGCGGATCTTTGTTCGCCGACTCTACTCAAATACGTCTTCTTGAAAGCCCTTTTAAACATGAGAAATCATCTTTCAGAATTTCCTTCAACTCTATCTTATTGAAATATAAAGGCAGCAATCCAGCAGCCCTTTGCTCTAGGCATTGTGCCGTTGATTCGTCTCTAATCAACTGGTTTATGCAAAGATTAATGGATTTTTATTTTGTCAGTTCTGCCTGACTAATGAATCGAAAATATCCCTCAAGAAACGCACATCTGCAAAAGAGTATGCAGGAGTGCGCTACTCTTGCTAGTGCGATGAGTTCCTGCTTTGAATTTCATTGATGGGCTTTCCCGTACTTGTAATTAGGTGTTTTTCATATTGACGCCTGTAAGTTTAATGGAAGAGTTGAAAGCGATTGATGTTCCAGAAAATGTTGGCTATTACGAAGTCGTAATATCGCTTTTTGAAAAAGAAAAACACGACTCATGCTCGATTTTCGTTGAACCTACTGTTCTCGAACATATTCCGTAGCCGGTGCATGATCAAACGCTATGAAAACAGTGGTCCAGTGTTGCGCAAAAAGAAACGACGTAAAATGCTGACAAAGTAATTGTCATACCACTTCACGCGAAGCTCGCGCAACCATGGAGTGGAGCATTTCAAGACTGCGCTAAAAAGAGGTGAAAATCTTCCATTCTATAATGAAGAAAAAAAGAGATTTCTCCATCTCCTGACCTCGCTGCCCTCCCCCTTATTGTGCTTATGATTGGAAATGATTTGGGGAAAATCGGATGAGTGGGGCTCTTCATGTTTCCAGTTTCTCTTTTTAGGAAAAAAATCGCTTCTATGCTCTCAAATAAACTCTCCGCCTATGAACAAAAAAAATCGCCTTCTATATTTTCTGGACAATTTAGGATTTGAGGGTGAGATGCAAAATTTGTTCCTTTCATATACCAGCGGGATTGCAGTCTCTTCCTCGAACTTGCATGAGACAGTCAAATCGTCATTAGTTTTCCTTCTCTACTATCTCCCTCCCAAAATATGGCATCTAAAAGACCATTGGCGGAGGAGATCCACATAGGGGAGTAATGGAACCCTACCCACGTCTTTAGCGCACAGAAGCAACTTCACGTGATCCATCAGTTAAAAACTTTCATCCGTTATTTGAGTCCTAAATCTGACTAACAGTGAATCATGCAGAATACTTTTCTGTTAAGAATTTATTCAAGGGTTATGGGAGTATACTGGTACGTTTTTTTTTTGTCTGGACGAAAACAGGAAGATTGGAAATTTCCCTTGAACCATTCCAATATTATTCAAAAAAAGGAACGTGCGAAATTTACAATATAGGTCTCATTTTTCCTAGGAATTTTAGAACTGCAACATTCCTTACAAGGACGTTTCACCGCATAACTTCGGATCATTTTGTTATTAAAGCGGACAAGTGACTGTTTTAAAATACCAATATTGCTGGAGAGTTGATGATATAGCTCGAAATGTTATAATAAACTGCTGATTTTTAAGTGTTGTGACAAACATTGAGCGATTTTTCTGGTGAACTGATTGGGAGTTCCATTCTACGAAAGTTTTGGGAATGTTGTTTATTTGTTGTTTGCTGATTTCACTTCGACTCGTTTTATGCCAATTTCTCGGCTCCTTTAGATTTCCCACAATACGTCTCTATTTCCTCTGAGCATTGCAGCGTCCAACCTCACTCCAGCGTAGCAATAATATTTAGTTGCAATATTCATCAGAAGTCGTGAAGTGTTGACGAGTGGCTAATGGAATAACCTAATGAATAGCTTACCCAACAGAAGCGTCACTGAGATGTGCTAATAAAGTTAAGCAGCTGTACGATTGTTCGACTGTTGACGATTGCACTCAAAATTTGTGCACACCCCATTCACAATTTGAAAGACTTACTGAATGATCACATCGAAATGCTTGTACTTCTGTGGGAGAACAATCGACACTGCGATATTTCATGTAGCTAACGCTTGAAGGCCATTGAATTCGCTCGTTCCGGCAAATGCTTCATGTATTCCGACGTGCGCATTTGAAAACCTCATGAACAGTTTCTGTAATATATGTCCTTTTTCATATAGCGCTACAGAAAAGAGTTGAAACAGAGTGTTACGTGTGTTCAAGATGAGACAATTAATGGTACCGCGAGTGTCACACTTGAATCGTTTCTTTTATTTGGATTTGAAGAATGTTGTACCAAACAATCATTTTTCTTTCCAGTGCAAATATTTTCATGCTTATCTTGCTTCTGATGTTTAACTCCTCCGGTGAGAGAAACGTTTTGTCTTCCACTTCGGAATTATATACATTTGTTTTTAGTATGCTGTTTAGCTTTCCAAACATTTATAAAACTGTAGGCGCTGAAATGTGCAAATTGGTTTGTGCTGCTTTAGTATGTTATGGTTTCTTAAAAAATTGATTGAAGTTCAATTCATTGACAATTCTCTTGTAGGTAACGATTGGAGTGTAAAAATACTTCAAATCCTCTTGCCTACACCCAAGAAATGTCCTGTAGCGTGATAAAATGTGTAAGAACTATTTTTAAAACCTTTCGCTACTCAAAAAAAGCTCCCAAAAAGAAATGATTTACCAACCGACTAGTACAGTACCAAAAAGTTCATTCAATTTAATTTAATTTCTTTTCTCTTCATTTCATTCCATCCCATTTCATCTTCAGCAAAATTAACAGCCGCTGTTAGCTGATCCACGACACGAGCACTTTTATATTCAACTACTTTCCTTCTAAGTACGATCGGCCGCGTTTATTTCATTACATGAGAAAGTATGGCATCATGTGTAGGCGAAAAAAAGATCATTGCCACAACACTTATCGGATATCAACTCTTACATTCTTTTTTGAATGATGCATTCATTGTATATGCTTCTTTATCATTCAATGATAGCAAATGCTTTTAACGTTGTGGCAGAAATTAACTGAGCAATTTAAGCCGACCCAAACCATCGAAACAACAGCGCAGACTTCGTGCACTGTCTCATACCACTCAAACTCCATTCACTAATCATCCCCGCCTTCGAATAAATTCGATCCCAGAGGCATGCATCCGTGAGACAATGCAATATACTTTTCTGTCGCGCAACTTTGTTGAGGGCTGATTTCATACTGTACAAATAACCATTCATTAAAACTCAATTGGAGGTGCTCTGTGTGTTTCGCTTTGGCGGCCATTTTTTGCTCGTAACCACGAAAAGTACTCCTCCAATATATTCCACTGACTCTGCGGGTTCTTTGCTATTTAGAACACAGCTTCTACAAAGGTCACGTCTATAATAACAACACATAGATGCCGTTCAGTCCGCGAATGTCAGTTGCTGAGAGTGTTGCATAGGTGTGGAGGAGATTTGCAAACTACAATTCAGCATGCTCTTACTTCATAACTTATCGCAACTCGCATGAAAGTGCTGTATCTCTGTGGCTGACATTTATTCTTCGGAACAACTGTACACTGGAGACGGTTCGGGGCGTCAATTCCGGTACAAAGACTGCTCCCCAGAAACTGGCAAACAGAACGCAACAGACAAGCATTGTATAACGCAATAGTCAAGTAGGATGCAACGATGGGCAGTGGGCGATTGAATTATATGCAGCAATAACCTTTTTCTCTTTTTTTGCGGTTGCGTTTGGGGAGATGAATTGAAGAGCAAAATGTAGAATCTTTACTAACTTTGCTCATTTAGTCGGTACACTCAATATGATGTATTACTCTCGCACAATAACAACTGTTGATTGTGGCCTGGGTAAAATCCATCCGCCTCGCGCTTCGCAGTGCCGGGCACTAGCCTTCTGGCTAACGGAGGTTCTGGTCTTCGGTGTCAAACAATGCAAGGCGCCGACCCCAGTATTTATCTGTCGCATAAGATGCAATGACTACTCAGGTTTAGCTCATTACGGCTACAGCGCTCATCCCTTCGAAATAGCGCACAATTTTGTGGAAATGATGCGTTTGGGGTTCGTTCGATCCAAGTAATGAACTCACCGGGAAAAGTGTCAACGTGAAAGCGTGCTTTATCCAACTCTTTTTTCTTTATATTTACGAGACGCTTTACATGAGTGTCAATGAGATAAATAACCGAACATTGTGAAACATTTTTCGTTGCTTCTTATTTAAAAGGTAGTTCAAACTATGCCTCGAAATTGTGTTTAGTTATGTTATCACATGGCAGCACTTTATATCAATGGCAAGCTGTAGGTGCCAAATATCCGGATTGTCCTTTACGATAAAACTGTGGCACCAAAACGCCTCGCCTTCGTTAGACCAACACTCCTCTCTTGTGCAACTGCTATGCAACCGAGGTTTACCCTTTCTTATGCCCCGCCCGCCGATCACATCGACCGCTCACGGTCTGTATTTGTCTTTTGACCTCGAACTGTTGTCGTTTGATCATCTAATCGGACCTTTTTGATAATCAAGACCAAATAAGCTAATAAAACGCGTATCTTTTGTAAAGGCTTCTGTGCTTATAATCGGTGATGTACTGATCACTTGAAAAAAGGATTCGAAAGAAAACTTTATATGAACTCAAAAAAGAAGCATTTTTCCATAGTAATAGAGAAGTTAATCTATTCCATAACAGCAACATCACTTCCAGTGGAACGAATCAATTGAGCACATCATATGTTTACAACCACCTTACAACTGCGGCTTTCTCGATTTCTTCTCATGCGCACCGGCGTTGAAACGAGTGTGACGTAACCACTTTCATTGCATGCTAGTTTGATAAGCATTAAAGGCAGTTTAAAACAGTTGCTTGGCTTCGAGAATTCTGCACTTTCCATTCCATGATTTACTATGACCGGATTGAATGGCATCGGCATTTTTTAAAGAAAAAGACGAAAGCCGAGAAAGCATTCATCCAATCATCTACAAAAAAATAGAAAAAAATAGAGGATAGACCGCACCTATCGTTAAACAATTTTTCATCGTATCTTCCTTGAAAGACATGTCAACATTCTGACAGATGGCCGTTATGCTGATGCGCTGACCTTTTTAATGGAAACTTGCTGCAGTGAAACAAAAAACCCGCATAAATAATTCATAAATAGTCATGCCACGAAGTGGAAGTCGACTTTTCAGTTTTGAACAGAAGTGGGAAGATTTTGTTACCAAATTTTTCCAAAATTTTCATTCAACGTTGCCATAACAATCATTTTCTGTCAGTACTTTGATCTTTGAGAGTTGAACTGCTATCCAAGTCCCAGTTTTCTTTTAATTTACTTCATATTGCGAAAGAGTACATCCTTTCCATGAAATGAATAGGTGCCGCTTTCAACTTAGCCTCCAAAAAAGAAGTTAAACGAGCTTCAAAACTTCACCACACATGAAAGTGAACATCGCATCTTGAAGGCGTTCCCTGGTCTGGTTGATGAAGTTCTGATATGGAGGTGATTCCGGTTCAGTTTGCACTATCTTAAAAGAAGCTCACAATGCGCAATTTATTACAGAATCGAATGAAACAGATGGTCATTGGGCCTGCATGTCATCATGGCATGAATTTGCATAATATGGCTAAAGCTGGGTGCAGACCTGGCAAGCTTTCACCGCAATGCAAGTGCTATCAGCACAAGAATGAAGATGGCAAAATGAGCAGTCAAGAAACAACTAACTTTGAATCAGTTGTTATGATGTTGCAAAGCTTTGTCTTGAGCACTGTGTTGTAATTGAAATTAAACCACGTCCGCGATAAAAAGCCTTTGATCCCCACTTCCGGGTCTTGCTTCAAATACTGCACCTCGTAGATCAGAAATTTCGATGTTCCCTCATATAAAATTTCTCAGTCAATCGCTTTTTAAACTTTCCCCGACATTTTTCAAATGTACAAATTTTGCAAGAAAAAATTAAGAATTTTTTCATAGCCAGTTTCCTTAATAAGGCGGTTCTAGTTTGCATGGCTAGCTTGAAGGGAACATTCGAGAAGCTTATCAAGTCTGAAAATAGATCCCACAAGTATTGAAAGCTCCTTCTGGTTGATATGCTCTTGATGACGGTACGAGACGCCGAACGATCGTGTGAAAGTATTTATAAGTGCGGGTGTGGTGTTAGCCTTCAACAGTCATTATTATCATCACGATGCACCTCCTTCTATATGGATCACTCGAACAATACACCTTCTGCTTTAAAGAAGCGTCGTTTCATTCGTTATCGCTCTTTTTACATATGGACAACAATTCAACAGCTGCAGGCAAATATGACGATCAGAAACACAAAGCAAAACTTTGCAGCATTTTAGTGCATATTTTAGGTTGGCTGTTATTGTGTCGCAGTCCACATTCGGCACGTTTAGTTCACGTGAAAACAAAACGTTTGCCTCATGACGTCACTCTGGCGTACGAGCAGTTGCCGTCCGTCTCGTGCGAATGTTTGCGCGATTTTTTTTTCTGTGAACAATATTCGCCCATCGGTTCAACTTCACTCTAATCATCTTTGTTTGAGAAAAATTCGAAAAATACTTTTTCTCAATTTCAACAAATCCGAAGCAAATTATTCTGCAAGACATGTTCGAGTCGTTACCACAAAACGCATACGAACGACAGTGAGATTAGTGCGCAACTAATTTTCTTGTCGATTCAGCGCGAACTGTTTGCAGTGCTACTAGTAGTAAGTGACATAGCGTTTGCTTTAGCATTTATGAGAGAACAAGCGAAACAATAACTAACAAACAGCGAGCCATTCACGCATAACCAAGCTGGACAGCACTTCTTCGCGTTTCTGCATATGCTTCTGCAAGCAACTGCAAACGGTATAGGCACTTTCGCCAGCCGGTTGAACTTTCGTATAAAATCGATTTGCAGACGTAATAAAGAGACTTATTGCAGGAACGTCACGGTAAGACGGAACTCAGGCCACCGAAATGGTTTTAAAACCAAGTCAGAAAAAGACAGACGATACAGCTGTCTGACGAAATGGTGAAAGTCATGGTTGTGATCGCAAAGAGAAGACAGCTGGGAAGCCTGGAAAAAGAGAGCAGATACCTATGAATAATTAATTTTGCTGATGAGTATTTTCTTTCAGATCTCCCTTCCCTCCTCGCCTCCTCAACGTCCCTCCCTAATTCCTCACCTTTCATTTCAAATTCGTTCAAACCAGTGAATCTGGGTAATGGTGCTTGCTTTCAGAAATACAGCCAAGAGGGTGAAAACTGGCATTCTAAGGCATGTTGTTTTGCATCGCCAGAACATCCACAACATTTTGATGGATTAAAATTCCCTTCAACGACCCTCTGTGTAGCACGAAGTGGATGAAAAAAAAAACCTGAAGCAATAAGCTAATGGGCAAATCCCGTCGACTTTTGTTTCTCTAAGTTTTTTCACCTTGTTGTCTCTATTTGCGTGAAATGCTGTGCTGATTTCTCACCTTTGGTATGCCTCTCCGAGTTTTTTCATGAATGATACTTGCAAAGAGTACTCACTGTTTATGAAGCTACTAATGGATACAGCGAACTCGTGGTCAGGTGATGAATTTCTTCTTGCATGGTTCGGCCACGAATTGGGAAAATCATGGCCTTCGTCACTGGACAGTGAAACTCGTTGTCCCCATGTACGTGCAGGTATCCTTCTCGCACGGTTTAAAGTTGTGTCGGAAGTTTTAGCGCGTCGCATGCTTAGAAGCTATCGGTGAGCGGCGTTGTCGTCCTATATGCAGCTATCTGATTCTTGCGGTAGCAGACAATCATGCTGCGATTATTTCAGCGTCGCCTAAGGCGAATTTCTAATTTTTGATAACGAATTTCATCATTTCTTTCCCCTGCAACTTGTGATCGTATCTTTATTGTCAGTTTTGTTCTGCTCTTTGTCTCCATCAACGTTCCTTTATCGCAGTTGGTAAGAGTTCGCAATCCTGTTTACTGTCGTCGGATGACAATTTCAATGGAAATAACGTCACATTGCCAAGTTCATTTCGTTTCTATGACAGCAAAAAACAAAATCTGACTGACACTTCTTCATGAAAGTTGTCGCTTTCGGTGGTTGAAACAGCGCCAAACAGGAAGTTTCCTAGAGGTATGCTGTGAGTAACTTCAAATATTTGAGCAATTTACTTTGATTTCAAAACGGGAGAAGTTATATGTCAGTTGTTCAGCAGTCTTACACACTTCTCCACTTGCCAAATTTCTATATTGCGAAAATATCACCGAAAGAATTCAGAAAAGTGACTCGTTTTTTCTTCATTCATTCTGCAGCGATTGCAGAAACAAACATTTTCTTCTTTAATTTCATACACTCGGAAAATGAAGCTGTGTGCCCTATTGCTCTCATAGCAAAAAAGCGTCCCTCGCAAGAGTAAAATAACGAATTAAAATCCCAGAACAAGCCGCTTTTTATTCCACTCTGACGCTTTCTATTTCACTGCCACTCACCTTCTCCAGTCATCGCCTCATTCCTTCCATTTGTTCCGTTCGTTACTATCACCGTTGGAAAATAACATACATATATTTTCGTCTTTTAATTTTTCGTCTTTTAACATCCACTGTTCTTGACACCCCATCCCCCACTCCATCTCCACTCCCGCCTAGAAATATTACTACTTCACAAAGCGTTCAGAAGTGTAAAGGCGTGACTGCACAACATCACTGCCCATTCTATAGGAAAATTTCCTCCGGAAAGAAATGTGCTTGGTGAGGATACTCCTCTCAAGAAGAAATTGTCCAAGCGATGCTCATATAGACCAGAAGTATTATTACTTAAGCAGCATAGAGCGCATTTCCTGATAAACAGTTTCCAGTATGAAATCGATGTCGTGATTGCGCGACACGCTTTTTGCAATGACAACAATACATCTGAAATCTTCACTCTGCGATTTTCATGAAAGATTGTTTTCGTTCTGCACTTATTGCGCAATGCAACGGAAGAACCGAATTGTTTCGTTGGTTACTTATAATCAACATATTTGCTGCAGAGAAATTAGAAAAAGGGAAGAATATGTGAGACTATGGCAGCAAACAACTGGCACATGAACCTTTCCTGACCCAGAAGTCAAAATAAATGTTGCTAATTCGTGAGTCACAGCGTAATTTATACAAACTTCCTATTTCACGCTGTTTCAACTGCTGAGAACGTCCACATCCATGAAAAACTGTCAATAAGACTTCATTATTTGCCGTAAACTGCTATCCGACGATATCAAACAGGATTCCACATTCACACCAACCGTGTTTAACGAACACGTGTGTGGATAAAAAGCAGCACAAAAACGGCGAGAATACTCGAACAGATGCGAATAAAACTAATCTACGAAAGAAACAGAAATTCCTCTTCTGTAGTGTCGAAAAAACCGCGGCATACTTGTCTACGAATATAAAAACCAAAGAACTGCACATAAAGATACTTACGGCACATCCGTATATGCTAGAAAATATGAAGGCACTCCTAATGAAGTGGTAAAATGGCCTTGGGCAGTTGTCTACACCGTAAAGTTGGTACTTCGGAAGCGTTAAAACGCTAAAGCCAACGTGAAATGAAGTTGGTGAGCAAAGACAACATCTATTTTTTGGCATTTTAATCATACTGACGACAAATTGCACCTACCTTAAAAGATTCAGCAGAAGATTTGCTTAATTCAATCTGAAACGTTGTTTACCTGCATTGATTTTAATGAATCGTCAAATAACTATGACACTGCACTTTTTTCAGAACTCACTTTAAGAAAGCTCAGTAATTGAAGCGATCAAGTAGACTGCTGTGTTTTTCTGTGATGTGTTACTTTTTCACCACCAACAACAAACGCGAAAAGCAACTTTCATCTCTCTTGGCTAATTTATTTCTGCTTTTTGTTTGCAAACACAATGAACAAAATGTTTATGAAATGAACCATATGCTTACGCTGAACACTGATTTCTCGAACTGTGATTCTGATTTCTTGAAAATCTTGAGTGATCATCAATTACAGTCGTGCTAAAAAAATGCTCTAAAAGATCAAGACTTGTGCTGCGCTACAAGTGGCCTCATTCTGTGAGCAGAAGAGGGAAGGAAAGAAAGGATAAAGAGAAGGCACCGAACATGTAGACCATTTGCTGATCCTTGCACGTTTCTATTGACAAAGAAATGTTGGGTACCGGCAAGGCCAGGCTGGAAATATCTTCAGCATGGATTCCATCTTTGGTATTCCAAAATAAGACCAAACGAAACGGTGAAGAAGATTATAAACAGCAATTCACAAATTTTCAAGCAAATTTTGCTTCACCTCACGCAGTAATAGCTGAGGCACTGGCATTACGTTGAAATGATCAATGAAGGTTGTTCTAGAGAAAACTCACATAATGCAACGTCTTTTCATTTCAGCAATTCGTTTCTCTCTCTTTGCTTTCAGCGCAAAAATAATTTCAGAAATGCATTGTGGTTGGATGTGTGCGAAACTGGTCGATCTTTGCAACACCCTCATTTCACCTACAGCGGTTCAAAAAAGAATTCAATATTTCAAGGGATGTATTTTCGCTTTCATGAAAGTCTTCCAGAATAACACCGAACGACATCAGCAATTCAGTCAGCAATTCACTGCACCTCATGAAACATTTATCAGTCAGGGTTTCCGCTGCAACCCTCAAAGATAAATAGATCATTCTTCGAAGCTATCATCGGCGTTTCCTGTTGGCGGACATGCACTGTAGAACCGGTTTCTCTCGACGGTCTGCAGTTGTTCCTGCACATCACTGATCACTTCGACGCTGCAATGTGGATGCTCAATAATGTGAAGCTAAACATAAACGTCAACCTATGGGTCAATTTTTCGTTTGTTTCCCTCTTTTTGCATTTCAGATTTCGACGAGAAGTCCCCCAGCAATAAACGACCCATCATGACCACCTGCAACAGAAACAGAAAAAACATTTATGGAGAAAAGAAATAGTGTCAACGAGCGCGACAGAAAATAAAAAGCCATCAGCTCATCTAACTAATAAGTCAGCATGAAAAGTACACCATTCATTACGAATCTGCTTTGGAGATAACTTTGTCCGCAATCTACAAGCGAAAGTTTCCTTTCCTGGATAGTATGCGTCCGACTGCGCAAATGCACACTCCTCATAACAATTGGCTTCATCACAAAACGGTAGCTACATAAAATATTCCCATCAAGCGAATGAACGTTTAACTCTATGCCTTAACGCTACAGGAACATGCATTTGAGAAGACGGTGACCGTGCGTTCATCATACTTCAAAATATAATTAGACCAATAGAAAGTGATATAAAACGAGTGCTTGAAGATAAATGATTGAATTAAACGGTGTTGGAAAAGGAATGAAATTTTCTATCTCTCTAAGACGACATTTTTGACTTCAACAAAGTCTAAAAACATTGAGAATTGACATAAAACGTTTCGACGAAAGTCGGCGAACATTTCGAAATGTTCGCGATGTGGGCACCGCACTTTCACATTATTGTTTTCAGAAAAGGCTTCAGATCATTTTCAGATGAGCCCAATAAAACTTCCAACGTGATGCTTTAAAGATTGAATAAACTACACATTAGATCAGTATTCCACATTAGATCAGTATATACGACGCGTTCAAAGAAAGCCTCCACAGATACTTTAACAATCGCATCGTGTAATATTTTTATGCTCACTCCTCCCCTCCCTTCAGCTCACTGATGCACTTTGTGAGGAATGTATCAACATTAAAAGCGCAAAAAACAAACTACATACTCCAATTTGATGAACACAGCGATGGCTTCATTCTGGTAACGAGCATCAAACTGAAAACGGCGGGAATTTCGTAAACACGCAGCAGCAGTGATTTCCTTAACGCTCATTAGACGGAAATTCAAGAATATAGACCTCAAAGATTCTAAGCTGAAGGTGGGGAAGTTTGTTGCAAAAAAAATTGAAAAAGAAGAAGTCGCTAAAAATGCGCAGAGTTGCAGGAAACACGACGAAATTCATTTTCCCCTCATAGACTAGACACAACATTTGGTTGCAGGAAACACGACGAAATTCAAAAAATGCTTTACCCATCGCAATGAATGCGACCGGAAAATTCACTTCACCTTTCGTTCTGCCACATTTCCACAATATTTTGCGACTAATTTGCATCGTACCCTAATTTTCGTTCTTAAATTGCTTCCTTTACTCAAATTTCTATCAAATGCGAAAACGTCCAGGCACAAACAAGCACTAACCACCGGCGGAAAATCCATTGGGTCATAAAGATAATGACTTTATTCGAAGACGAGCAACGATTTCAAAGAAGCAAAATATCGTTGCACAGCGAAAATTTCTCCACGTATGAAAAACTTGCAGGAAGAACAATTAAAGTATCACCTTAAAATTAGTTGAAAATCTTATGAAAGTGACATCGTTAAGTTAGGTTAAGGACTTGGCATCTAGTTTAACACCTAGCACATATAACGCATTTCCACCTCCAGCTCCAACCACCTCACCGATTAAAAACCTATCGAAGACCTCTAGAGGCAAATCATTCCTCATCCGCTGTACATTTGATTTAAGGGGTGATCGTTAGCAGGTCGCCAGTCATTATCTGTTCAAAACGACCCGATACATTAAGCAGCAAAAATGAAGCGAATGCTTGTCACAATGAGACAGCTCTTTCTGAGCGTATGAATAAAAAAACGTCGGCAAAAAGAGCTCCAGCTTGGGCATCAAAGTAAACACCCTTTAAAGCAGAGCAAGAGCAGCAAAGTAAACACTCAGCAAACATGACATAGCAGCAAGACACATCTGCTGGAATTATCTGTTGTAGGTGCCCTTACAGTCTTATTGGCATGCTGATGGCAGCAGACGATGAAGCAACAGTGGAAGAAACGATGAAGCAAGCTGGATGATTCACAACAGTGGAAACAAATGTGAATAAAAAAAACAGCTGCTTGATCATAGCGATCACAAGCTAAATGTGCGCTCTTCGTATCTTCAGTAAAGACGACATTCATGAAGAGTTTGAACGGTAATAACTGTCGTAAAGTTTTCCCACTCAACATCGCTATGGTGGTCCTTTGATAAACGTAGGATCTTACTTCCAAACCCAAAAGAAACTTCTTGTCCTATCATTAATGTATTTATCACTCTGCTTCAGCCTTTAAGTTTTCTATCCACTCTCTGAACACCATGACGACTTCAGCCCCTACTGTTCCCATCCTAATGAAAATGGAGCTTCCACGAAACCAGACCTTCTCGAGAAAGGAAGTTGTTTCCTAAAAACATGGAACTTCCAAGCCAGCGAACGAACTGGGGGTGAGCCCATTTCAAAACTGCTCTCATCCGCTGAGATAACCCACTGTGCGAAACCAGAAAAGACAGAAACTTCCACTGCCTATCACATGGCCATTTGACTTATACGAAACTATTCAATCATATGCTCTTTAGCAGGACCTCATTTTTCTACTCTTCCTTTTTTTGCGAGGCTAGATGCCACTCAGTTCTGTTTTCGGTCGGCTTCGCCACGAAGTGGGTTACACCATGATCTAGCCACGGCCCCGACTGCGACGTGAATCAAAGCTGCAACTTGACTTGAAATTCACTTCCCTTACTTCCACCGCATGCGTTCTGCTGCTGCATCTGTAAAACACACACAAGCTGTTAGTTATCAAATTGCATTGTTGTAAGAGAAATTGTCTACTACAGTTACGCAAAAACGAAAAAAAAATAACGCCCTTTAGCATCTTAAATAAGAAAACGGCTGCCGCGTCGGTTAGTAAAAAGCCATCTCCAATGCTGCGCTCATTTGCAGCATAGAAACGCGTGATAGAGCATCAAAAAATTAGAAATCAAAAAGCACAACATCAACGCGCCTGAATATCAAGCACTCCAGTGCCTTCAACTAAAAAAGGCGTTATTAAGATTTCAAAGAACAAAACTTTATTTTGGCCTCATTAAAAAACCACAACGATTAACTCATCTCTAATCCAATATTACTGTGTTGAAAAGTCGTTCAATGGCGATACCAAAAATGGCCGTAAACGATCATGAATGTCTCAGCCGTTATAGTTAGCATGCAGCTTATAAATATAACAACGCTCTGCAACTCGAAATGTTCTCGTTGGGTGTTGCATTCATTCTGGGAACGATGTGATCGTTCTCGGCGCTACCTTCACGGAGTCATCATGTATGCACAAAAAAACGGTTACTTCTAAGCGTAAACAACATCAAATTTCAGAAACTGTTGAAGAAGGCGCGAAAAAAGTATGAATGAATTGGTGAATGATGGGCATATCTTTCGTGCAACCGGAAGTGGTAGTGTGTTGTTCAATGACTTCGAGATGCGCAGTTCGCTCACCCCCATCAAGTCGAATCGGCAGTGAGCCGACGACGGCCATGCAATACGTGCCTGCCTCACGACGATGGATCACCAACGGAAACCAGCGGTGACTACTTCATCGCTCAAAGGAACGCCGCACCTTCATCGTCTCTGTGTAAATAGGTAGCCCATCGCCAAAAATAAAGTGTGCGCTGACACGTCGTTGGTTCGCTTTCGCCACTACTTTCCACGCTCATTTATTAGCGTGCGTCGCCTCATCTAAGCTTCCCGTACCATCTGCCTTCCTTCTTCACCCTCTTTCATCGTTCCCCCCGTACCATACAAATGATGATAGCCGCAGTGCGAGTTTCCGTGGATGGAGGCATCAAATCTGACGCTGTCATTGTTTTTATTCCCCTGTCATATCAAACACCCAGCGCAACTTTGCATGGGTGGTAGCATCGAGATGTGCCCTCTAATTGCAGCATACGATCAAACTTGTGTGAAATGTATTTTATTCAACAGCAAAAAGCTAGCTCATCCTACGCGTGGCTTCTATTCTACACTCCCTCAACAAAGATTTGGCGGAAACGAGCATATGCGAGGAAGAAATATTACTTCATATATAAAGGCATAAGGTGTCACAATACAGATGCGACGGTTACAGCCACATGTTTATATGTGTAGACAACGAATGGGCATGAACATCAACATGTGGAAGCATGATGATTTAATCATTGTAGGCATCACAGAACGGCAACAAATGCAAGTTGTTGATGACGAGAGTGATCAAATATCAAACAACCGGGCTGGTGGCTAGGAATCTGTCGCGGAGATATCCACAAAACGTGACAAATTACTTAAGCTCGTTTACAGCATAAAGGTCTCTGTCTCTGTCTCTCCCTCTCTCTCTCTCTCTCTCTCTCTCTCTCTATATATATATATATATATATATATATATATATATATATATATATATATATGAAGAGACAGACAGACAGACTGCGATGTTTCGTATCGTTTTTCTATATTGTTTTAATCGATAATTAACAAAGAAAGAATAATTAAAGAGAAGCTGTCGCGCAGATCAATAAATTGCTCTTTCTAATTCCCTCTCGAGAGAAGAATGGAGACAGAAGGAAATCCGAATTAACAAAAAGTTACCCATCTAGTTCTTCCTGGACTATCGTTACGTTACTGAAATTTTTTTCCGAAAAGATTTTCAGAGAAACGAAGCATGAAATGCAAAACGAATCGAGAAATGCAGCTACGCGGAGAAAACGATCTTAGCGTAGCTTTTTAACCATGTGACTTGCCATTTTCAAAAGTATTGATGATGTTATGTTGTTGAGCGAGAAAAACACTCGTTTCAACCGCGAACAATTTGTTCCTTAACCGTCTCTGGTTCCTTTTGCAATAATCTTCGACCTCACCAGCTTAGTTGACTCAATGCGATTCATAACTTAAATGAAACTTCATCTCTTTTTAAAACCATGCGATTTATACTTTTCTTGTAAATGCATAGTGATGACAGCGTAACCTGCTGCATCCTCACACTTCCCGCCTATCTCCAGCGTCATGATTAGTTTTAGCGAGCTTGCTTTAGTGCAACAAACGATGTAACAGTGGTAAGGTATAGGAGTGGCTGGCTTATGACGCACCACATTAGTTCGCTTATTTTTTTCGCAAGATTTTCTTTTGTACCAGTTTTAGACCAAAAACAGCGAAAATGTTTTGAAGTTGATACGACAATTTTAAAGTGTAAAATTGCAGATTATTTTCGTCGTCTTTTCCTCATATTTGATTTCAAAACAAAAAGAAAAAACAAAAAGGGAGAAGTAATATGAAGCTAATAGGAAGGGAATATCAATGGCGATAAATGCCCCTTCAATAAGTCACAGATCTGAATGGTTCAATGACTGGTTTATTTGACTGTCACTTCAAGTATCAGAATCAACTTCGTTTTTCATGTCATAAGAAGTTTGAGTGCGAAAATAACTGAGGAAAATATGCCTTCAAATACTCACGAATAATCAATAATGAGGCAAAATGAGCTGATACATTATTGACAAAACGAGTTGAAATTCTACACCTCATTTACTGTAAAAACTGAATGGCGATATATGTCGCGAAATGACCTAAAAATAGATACAAATCATACGATAAGAGATTATTTTTATTTGACACCTCTAGAAGGATTGTCGGGAAACAGAAAATTCTAACGATAACACGTTATCTCGGACTTCGAAAAACAAGTCATCAACGATGAACGTTTTATCAGAATTGCGCTGTAAAAAGATTTTACAAAGGATCAAAAATCAAATTGCATCATTCCACTTCGCTGTACGATTCCGTACCCAATTTGGAAATTTAATACGATACTCTTTTCGCCACACGAAAACTATAACAGCAAATCAGCAAAGGAGAACGAATCATATATATATATATATAT
>JAARMF010000192.1:50652-66120 GCA_022844705.1 Toxascaris leonina | reverse complement strand
TATATATAATACTGCTAGTCTCCTTCAAACACATACATTTCTAATATATTTCAAGTTCTCCTCCAAAACTCTTCAATATCAGTGCGCTTTCGAATTCCGAAATTGATTACTCCAACACTGAAATTGAGGGATAAAAACCGCCTGAAATTGATCGATATAAATCAAGGCATCCCAATACAAAGAACTGATGAAAAGCCCTCTTTCCCTTGCATACTTTGCAGGTGGAAAACGAAATACGAGTGCCAATGGGGAATATGTCGAAGATGGCTATAGAGAAGAAAACTTTCCGCTGAGAATAGTCGCCTCAATGAACCATTCGGCATCGAAGTTTTTAGCGCACACATCGACCTTCTCAGAGAACACAGTTAAGTGCTGCTGCGTTAAGCATTCGGCAAAAACCAATGAGCACATCATGCAATGTGTGTTAATTCATTTTATAGCGCCAAATCAGAACCGTGCTGCTCACCTGTTTGCTCCGTAAAAAAACGAATATGTGGACTGAAAACAACCAAGCAACTGCTCAAGAATTTCACCGTTTTTCTTCTCACCAATGTTCTTCATAAATGATTTCGGGCCAGCGAAAAGTCTACATATTAGAAGATATGTTCGAGAACCCGACAACCTGCAGTTGCTTCAGTTGAATAGGCACACAATCCAAGCTCAACAACAACCAAACTGTGGATGATTTTACCGCATAATCAAAGAGAAAGAGAGTGACGGAATCGACGCAGAATTCGCTTCTATTATTATTTAACAGCGCTCCACGACCTCTCAAGACTTGAGAAGAGAAGCAGTGATTATAGCAAAATACTGCAGGCAAACGCGGCATAATAAGTAGTTGGCGAACTATGTTTAGTTCAATCAGGTCGAGAGTGCAGTTCGAATCACACTCTTGAAGCTAGCCCTAGGCAAGCATGCTTTTCATAACCATAGCAATACCCTGCAGAGAAAATAAGAAAACTGCAATGACATTGATTCAAATGATATCGTCTGGAACGTACCTACACTCGTTTTGTTTGTAAATAAAATGTGGATGATTAAATTTGCACGCTGCTCAGAAGAATTCAATACTTGTTCGAAAGTGAAACTATTGCTGATTTGGAACAAACATCTATAGGATCGTTTCTAGCCTAAAAGATCTTTGAGCATTTCACGTAGAAGTCCTGTGCACGCTGATCTTCTTGGAAGTTCTACTGCGTGAGCGAATGAAGTACGATGAACGGAACTGTGGTCAGATAAAACTGCAAACAGAATCTTGAAGTGACATAATGAGGCAGCACAAACGACATAGAGATATTGAGGGTGAATGATAAAATAAATGGGACCGTTTCGGGGCTCATCTACTTCCTATGCGGCATACATGTGGCTGAACGATGAAACGAAAACCGCAAACTACATATAACTATTTTGGAAAAGGAAGCATAATGATCTACATTCAAAAACATCGGATGTGGCGCTATAAAGCAAGACAAGACCTGAATGAACCTTCTGCAGAGGTTGTTATTTTCTCGGACTTTAGGTTGATAGCACTGAAGATCTGCTATAATTTCCTCGAAAATGTGGAAAAAAAGACCCACATGCAAAACTGTAGGACGCATCCATGACGAAGATAAGGAAAGCTTCATCGTCCAAATCAACCCCTCAGACACGTGTGAATATCATCACTTCGAATGTCACAGCCAACATGTTTTAGACACAAGCAGGAAGCATATTAGCAATGGAACTAAAAAAAATGTTGTGCCGTCATACCACAATAAACCGATGCTGCAATAGAAATTCCCCTTATCAAAAGCATAGCTGAGAAGCATTCCTTCCGCTTAGTGACAGAGACGACTATTTCATTGAAAACAGCAACGGCCAGCATTTCACGTGCAGCAATCATTGGCACGTAGACGAGTGCATTCCCCCAAAGTTACCCTCTTACCTGTAACTTCTGTCATTTCAAAGCTGCATAATTCAACATTACTGCTTTACTAATTCAGAAATTCTTAAAACTCAGACGCAGGTGTGGCAGGAGTGGACGTACCTGTGGGATCATCACATCTTGCTTCAACTAGGGACAAGAAGATTTCATTTCCCATAATTTTCCTGATATACATCTATTCTACCACCGTCAAGCACAAGATCATTTCTTCCTTACCATATTAAAAAAATTACTGATCGACCTCCTCAAAATATCCACGTTCCTCCACCTGTGTTCTCCTCGCTCCAACTAGGGCCCATTGGACGCCTTCATCAGACCGCAAAAGACCATTTCAGAAATAGAGCATTCTTGACCTGGCCAACAACATCGTTTCCTCCGCTCGCATTCATGTCGGGGTATTGTAAATGAAAGCCATCGAATAAAAATAATTTAAATAAAAACAAGAAAATCCCAACATCCACTGGCATTCTTTTAGCCACTGTGGAACCTGTACACTACATTTTTTGTTGTGCCGAAAGCATTAATCTGCACATATGTTGCGCCAATATGAAACATCGAACAACAGGCGAAGTTATCGTCGAATCAATAACTCAAAACACGGCTCATACAAATTGTCAACAGAAGTTTCTTCTTATGTTCACATCAATTATAACGATTTAGGCGATCAACCTGTATACACCTACCGATGTCAACACCAGATGTGCCATATAAACGAGGTGACCACGATGACGTCACCTACCATTAATCTACCATTAAGATGCTTCGAGAGCGCGTACATCAAATGCGCAACGCACGGTGGTGGCAGCGATCCCTGCGCTCGCACATACTGGGGGCGGAGCATAGGTTTCAAAATAAAAGGCTCACCACTGCGGGAAATACTATCGTTGCTAGGAGCCGCTTCTTGCAGTTCGGTTAGCTCCTCTGAATACTCCAAATAAAACCGTCACGACTAAGGCGCCATTATGATTCTTTCATTTGAAATCACCTTTCGATGCTGCGAAACTGAGGCTGATTGTAACTTCGTGTTAGAAAGTTCTTTACTTCACAACTTCCTGCGATCACTTTGATAGGTTTAAAACCTAAAAGTTCGGCCATCATACCATTTCGAAAGCTTGTTCAAATATGCTCTTCAGTTCCGAAGTGACTCAACTGCATAGGGGGCCTGAAGCTCCTTTCCCACGCTATATCGCTGCGAACATTCACATCTCTTGACATTAATACTAGCGTTCTTCACCTAGTCTTTGGCAGTAGCGCATCTTGCTCGTCATGTTGACGTGTATGTTTTATTCCCAGTATAGAATATGACACATGTGAACTACCACTGAAAAAAATTTGTGCTCGAAGCGTCGTTTTTACCTCGAATTTCCCTCCAGAATATGCCTCTCTCTTTTATACAAAGTTAACCTTTGAATCGAAAAATGACTGTATTGGCCTCTACTCGATGTACAGTCCATTATGGCTACCGCTCGTTAAATTTTTCCCTCCGATTAACTCTTCGCCGTGATTTTGACACATTTGATGTCATTTATTTCATCGACAAAAGTCTGTTGATTTCTTGAGAGCGGTTTCCTCCTTCCTTGTTTTTCTTTGCAAGTGACGCTTTCGCGTTATTTCTCTCTGGGTATTACCTGAAAACTTCGCTCAGCAACCATCGTCCACTGAGGTGAAAAAGAAGGGATCTTTGATACAATGAAAAAGTACAAAGAATGAGCGATATGATATGTAGCGTCCAGTTTATTGCGCTGCGCTGTATACGTCGACAAGGTAGTTGCCTCTTCGTATGAAAGAAACAAATGGTTGTGATCGCGGATTGGAGTCGTTTGCGCTCATACGTCCTTCTCATCATTGAGCACATTCGTGATTTGCGTCACCATAATTCATGATCGTTACTGCTCCCATCAACAAGTGCTAGAGTTGCGCGAAAAAAACTTTAACGCACATTCAGCGCTCAATCAAACGTCTGTTATCGTGCCGAAAATCCGCTTTTCGCTCGGCAAAAACTCCAAATTTGGATTTCTTTTCTTTCCTGCCAGAGAGTAAAGTACAAATTTGCTCATTTTTTCCAATGAGGTTGCAAGTAAGCTATATTTGCGCGACAGTACCTGCGTTTTTGTGAGCTGTGCACTGAATAATCGTTGTGCGAAATCGAAGACGGATGGAATTTCAAAAAATGGTTGTTGCAGCAACTCACTGAACGTATCGAATGGGTGGCGCGAAGCCAGACGGTTGCACTCGAGGTGTACGAACCGAACGTATCGACGTCGAGTTACAAACGTGCGACGATTCCTTCTCGAATGAACGCATCTCCATCGACTACGGAAGCTTTGAATACCGGTGTGTGTGCGCACGCTTTTTATCCCCTCCAAATTCCTTCCTTAGCATAGATGATTTTTTTTCTGCGATATATGTTTCTACTTAGAATTCATTTTGAACCATTTTGGACCCCCTCTCTTTGAATAATCAAATCCGACATGCAAAAATCATTTTGAGAAATGAATCCATAAAACTCCAACGGCACTATTTTCAGGAATTCTGCAGCATCATGCATTGGACGTGGATCATTCGGATGTGTTTTCCGCGGTATTGACAGTACGAACGGCATGCAGGTCGCTATCAAAAAGATGGCCAAAATCAACGTCAAGCCAAACGAATTGAAAGTAATGAAATCGGTGAAAAGCCGCTTCCTCGTCGGCCTTGTCGAGGTATGCGTGGATTCTGCCGATAGCGTCTACGTCATTATGGAACTGTGCGATATTGACTTGGACCAACATCTCAAGCATTACAGTGTCAATGGTGCTCTGTCGAGGAATAACTTGAAGTAAGCTCGCCGTTTCACCTTAATTAAGCTTGATTGTTTTTGTCACTCCATTCTAACCGAAAAATCCCAAAATTTCCACCTCCCGTGTATTAAAAAGACATCCACACACAACGAAGAACAGACATACCCCGAAACTGCCCCATGAAACGACCATCTTATTCCTGTCATTAGCCAATTCTTGATGAAGATAAACTAATGCTGACGAGGCATTTATAGCGTACTGATGGATAACGTAATCCGAGGCTACAAGGCCCTCTACGAATGCTGCATCGTGCATCGTGATATCAAACCGCAGAATATTCTCATCAAGTACGATCCAATTGGCCGTGGGTTCGAAAATGCAAAGATCTCAGATTTTGGAATATCACGGATACTCACTGAAGAGCAAAGTGAAGCGCTTTCGAACGTCGCCGGCACATTCTACTACATGGCACCGGAAGTGGGTGCTAACCTATTAACAACATGTGAATACGACTATCAAGTCGACATGTGGAGTCTTGGCTGCCTCTTCTATCAATGCATCACTGCGCAGGTACGGCTTCACTCCATGAATTGGTTAGTAATGAATATTTCCGTGTAGAATATATTGGGGGAATAAACTAACTCATGCGAAAAAACATTTCTTCCAAAAAATGAAAAAACGATTAGCAACTCATCGCTGAGGTAAAGCTGTATGGAAATGGTGGCGTAACACTCAATGATACGACCTCCTCCACTCGTTCAACCAATTTGTCCTCTAAGCGCCCGAATCTAAAAAGTTTGCAGACATAATCAGCTACAAATCCCACGTTATGAAACTTCAATTTTTGCCTGGTGAAAAGTTTTAAAGGCAACTAACGAAAGCTGGTAGACGCAGTAACAGGTGTAATTTTAGGTACCATTTGACGAGTGTTCCCTGTGCAGGCTGTTCTTATACTCGGCTGGTGGTAACTACGAGGCGTATGAGAAGCCCGAACTACCAGCGGGTATCGAAGAAGAGGTTGAGCAAATCGTTTCCTCACTTCTCGAGATTGACAGTAGTAAGCGAATCACACCGCCCGAACTTTATGCCGCCCTATGCGCTTGGTCAAGCAGTGGCTGCAGCTGCGTTAGCGACGATGCCTGTAGCTATCAAAGTGATGATCGACGTGCCTCGATCACGTACGTGTAATGAAACTGGCGGTAATTCTATAAGCACCAACTGGAGTTAGTTGCCCTCCAATACGCGCAACAGAGAGCAGAAAAAGCTTCGCCACTCACCAACGATCACCTCGGCAACTCACTTATTTGCGGTCGACGAGAGTTGACATCTTGACGATCTCAATGTGCATCGAATCCGCTTCTTTTCTGGTCTGCTAACTAGGAAATATTGTCCTATTTTCTGATGAAGTGAGATCCGCAAGAAATGATTTTCACTGAAAGTTTAAAAGCGGGAATGGTGCCACTTGAATGCGAAAAAAAGCAAGCTTTACATTAATCATGTGCAAATGTCGCATGTAAATTCGAACGAAAAAACACTCCACAGTGCACTGGAATTTCGATCCTTTTTCAAATCAGGACTTAGTTGAACACGGGTAGAATTATTGTGCATGCGTGCTATTCATATGCGTCTATATGCCAAACATTTCCAGTGCTATGTATTGTATAATACTGTCGTCCAAATTCGCAGTCTTTTTTCCATTGTAAGCACCTGTATATGTGATATTCGTATATTATTGGAGTAAAAATTCTCCCAAAAATCTCATAAAATAAAGCGATTTAATTTGAAAGGCGCTACCTGTAACAAGAAATCAGAAGGAGTGTTGTATAAAACCACCAATTTCATCATTAGAGTAGAGCAGAAAAATGCATCGCTTCTGGGATGTGAAGCACAGAACGTCTCTAACTGATTCTACACAAAGCATGGCTATGCAGCTATCAATAAACAATGCACAACAAATCTCCGTTTCGTAATCACTGCTCGAGACAGGCGAAAAACACTTTAACTTCAAACCCTATCACTCAAAGACTGCATTTTCAAAAAGTATCGCTACAGCTATCGCAAAGATGTTGTCTCAGTGGAATAAAGTAAATGGAAGTTCCTTGAAGATGCCTGGCAAGAAATAATTGCAAATCATCGATCCAAATAGTATCAGAATAAAACGCTTTTCTTCTTGCTATGCGCTTACTCTGTTTCGTCAGTACAGGAGGAAATGTCCACTCTGTTGTCCAATTGTCCAATCCAGTGGAAATTTGCAATCCAGTGCAACGAAGGGAAAATTTTGCGAAAGGGTGTGAATCGCATATAGCTTACAACACATATTAATGCAACGCCAGGAAACGATTACTTGGCTTTGTGCTTTATTGTAAAGACCGCTCGATGAACCTTAGCTGCGTTGGAAACACCTGAGAAAATAAGAGAATCGAGGAAAAGTAGGATTGAAGAAGTCAAGAACTCGAAGATAGGTACTTGAGAAAAAGTCGCAGTCAAGCAGTTTCTGAAAGAAAATTTCGCTAAGAAGTGATCACAATCGGATTTTCACGAAAAGAAAACTGACGATAAAAAGTCTGTAGATATTACAATCCCACACACTATTCAGTTCAGAACTACGATGGAGAATGAATCAGATTTGCAAAGCCAAACTTTTATTGGAAGCGTTTTGGAAGCGAAGTATGCCTGTTCCTTCTAGTGGTTCCCCTCATTCAAAACTCGCCATTCTTTGCAGTTTTTTCGTGTAGGCGAAACAATGGGCTTTCAAGAGGCTTTCTCAGCTCTCAGCAATTCTTTTCGTCCCTTACGAATACAACTGACACATTCGCTCGAAATTTGAAAGCGTTTCTTTCAAAATTTGGATGTTGCTGGTGTATGCTTGCAATCGACAGATGAAAATATCCACATTCTCATTCGCTCGTTTTTAAGCATTAAAAGCTTGCTCGTCGTGGAAATGCATGAATTACAGCGAATCGACAAAAAACCTCTTTTCACTATTTATCAAGGTCGGTATTTTATCGCTGTGAGTAGCGAAATTCTGCTCGCAAAAACTTACACAACATGAAAATCAACTTTTAAAACAACTCGAGTTCACACGCTTTTTTTTTTACATAGAACCTATGAATAAGACACAAATTCGAATAACAACACATGGACATGCATTCACAGAAACAAATGCAGCACCGATCATTACACTCGCTCAAATCAATGCGTTGGAAAATTGCATATGCGAGTTTAAAAAAATTCAGCAGACGCAACTTCATTATGTAGGAAATTTATTAACAATGAACCAAGCCATGCTTGCACCAGCTGTTAAAATGAGATGCTGACGGTCAATCACCAATGAAAATTTGAAAGCCACATTCGGCGATCAAAAATTACTAACCGTTTAACTAATGTATTAAGCAAACGATGCAATATACCCACCTCTTTTCGATCATTATAGCCCTGAAATAACGGAACAATTCATTGCTTAGTAACCACCCACCAGAAATGTAACCGTTCTGCACATTTCGTTAAACAATATCCAAGAAAAAAGGAGAACCGTGCCAAATTAGCTGACAAGGCGGGCTTGACCAACTGGGACTATAAATTATCATCAGGGAGGAAAGTATGCAGTGGTAATGACCCAGTACTTCAAATGATATGATAGCTCGCACAAACCTGCAAAATGGTTTCTAGTGAGACCTGACGACCTGTGCAAAATGGAAATCTGACCGCTATAAAATAATGCAAATTTCTCGGCCCATTTGAATGCTTATATTTACTTTCGAAGTTGGTGGGCCAACCATAGTTTCAGATTGCGGATCAAACTAACCAAAATTTGTGACTTCAGTTGCCCTGAGGTTTAAACCGCACGACAGATAGGTCCAGACATATTCGCTTAAGTGCAAAGCACTCGCAAAACTGGCAAAGAACCACACTTTGTCCATGAAGTACAAAAACACGATAACATATTATTGTAATGCGGGAACTCAAACTTCCCCAAATGTAACTACGTCAAAGAAATTCAAACAGATACTTGGAATTAAACATAATAACGTTTTTAAAAACCCATGTGAACTAGAAAAACTTACTGAGAAGTCATCACATCTTCGATTGCTTCCAATTTCTTCATATTCTGAAAAGATAATCGATTAGGTCTAACGTCGACCGTTCTGCTGAAATCGTCCAACTGATAATTTTTGAGAACTTAAGCTGAGCTCACCTAGAAACACATAAGTACTTCATTCCTTCTCGCAGCTTATAGCAAAAATCAACAACTTCTCATTTCCACACTGCGGAGGCTTTAAATTTACAGTGAGAAGTCAATACATTACAAGTATTTCTTCAGCACAAAGAATGCCCCACAACAGATATGATGCATGTCCCTCCCTCACATCAATTCGAGGCAATATGCTTTTCCCACAACGAAAATATGGACGCATTGACATACTGATCGGTTGAAAGCCATTTCCTGAAATTAAAAAAGAAGATAATATCCGTAACTTACCATACAACATTGATCAATTATGCCATCCAAATATGAAAAATTTTTGACTGCCGTCCCAAGAAGCTGAAAAAAAAAACAGGAAATTAATCATGTTTCCAGCTAAATCAGTACTGAAACAATCTTGTATTGTTGAACAAAACATAAAAAATGGCTCGAGTTGCTTTTGATTCCAGAATTTGTGTAACCTATGGTTGTAAGCCATAAAGGCGATGAATATATGTTAAACATCCTTCGCACAAATCAAACTAAGTTCAGCACTAACAGCCTGTCAAAACTTGATTGAAAAAGTTTATCATAAATAGGTGACTCGCATGTTAACAGCGCTACGGCAAGCCAAATGGCACCATTCAGGGGTGTCCATTGCTTAGTTGCTATTCTTCCACCTCACTGAGTCCGCATGCAGGTACACTTTATGAAAATAAAAGCGACGCTCGAGTTTGGACATGACGAGAATTTAGTGACATTTGTGACAGCGATTTGGAGTGATGATTGCAAAGGGATAGTGCAGACATATGCTGACTAAAGACTGCTCTGTGAATAGACGGAATGAAATAACTATTTCGTGTTCAAACCCTTCAAACTTACTACATGTTATTTTGCATTATTGTTAAATTAACCGTCTGCATGTTTCATATTTCATCAGGGGAAGTCATATTCACAATGTATCTAGTTCAAACTCATATGGCCCTCTCGAAACATTACATCGGAAAATTCTATAATCACTCTGAATAATGATACTGTCATTCTGTAGCGAAAAAAAATTTTCCGACTACGCAGATGAAATTCGAGAACAAAGAAATGCATTCATTACTTTCCTCGCCATCACCGTTACCACTATGTGACAGAATCACTAATGTCTATTACTTTAAGCCTATAAGTCGTAATTGCACAAGTGCGTGCTTAGAACCTCATTGAGCTAAACACATGTTATTCTGAAACTGGGCTGTCAACAAGATCACTTTGTCCGAAATTATATCCAATAGAACAACGAAAAAAAGAAATGCCATCAAAGTTTTCTATGAATTAGCGAGCGCAATCAATCAATAAACAAAATGGTTGCAAAGGAATTTTCGTTGAAATAATAAACGTGTAACATATTTCTTCGCAATTTTCACAATCGAATGAATCATCAAGCACATTCAGAAGTAAGAAGCCGCGAAAAACATTGTAACATTTAGAACTGAAGACTAGCTTTGAACTGTGTGAAACGAATCAACATCAACTGTATGACTAATATGTGCGAATTGAACCATACCTGTAAAGTGCATTTTAAAGCTTTCTTACCTATTTGATGAACAGCTAAAACGTGTTTTATGGAAGATCAAAAATCGACGAAACGATCATCTTTCACTCCAAACAGCCGTTTCAAACTACACTGTATTGTACTTACTTTCACTTCTAAACAAGATTTATTAAAAATTCCATTTCAAAAGTATATTGAAAACTGACACGGTTCGAAACATTGAACGATTAGCAAAATATAACTTATTTAGAAGTACTTTATGAGTTTTTATAAAGATGACGGACTTTAACTTACTGATATATAAAACTGCCAACTTCAATTGCAAAATTGCAAGATTTGTTCTCAGAAGATTACAAAGGTCTCATAATACATTAGAAATAGAAGATTGCTAGAATGGAACAGCAGCTAGTGCTTCTCTTCTATGCGATGATAGTAATATGATGCCCTTGAGCGTCACAAGCAACTAAGCAAGGTCACAAGATCAATCTATAACAATTGCTGTGGGTAATCGTTGAGGAGAGTAATGGGTCGAATGTAAGTAAAAAGTATAAAAACGCCAACAAAGTGTCCAAGCTTCACCCCGAATAACTGATTGCGATTCGCTTCAAAACGATAGTGCAAAATTATCATTTCCTCGTAAAATCACTTTAAACTTTTTTTCGGCTTCTTTATCACAAAGAAGAAAGCTAATATATCACATAGCGATCTTTGATTCTTAGCATTTTTTTAACGTATTCACCGAAAAAATTCCCCAAAACTGCCTTATTACTGTTCGATTACAACCGAAAAAAAAGAGATCCCATCTTTGAGGAATTCAAAGCAAAGTGAAGAAAATTTCATGCTGCGATAATTTCAAGGAAAGGGAAACACTGATAATATACCGTCATTGACCTCTGTTAACTTTTTTCAAATTTCTAACAAACTACACTAGTTCGACTATTCTTAACTTTTTTTATCGACACACTATTTTGACCTTTCCTGAATTTTCGTTTATTCATAATTCCTCGCGCATACTTTTCTACCTTCATCGCGCTTCAATCTTTTTTCATTTCTGTTATTGCTTCGATGTTTCTTATAAGCAGTTCAATAACTGATCTTAAATATATAGCACCACTCCATATTCTTCCATATATTGTATAAACCAGGCAGTACGGAAATAATACTCTCCAAAAAAGTCTTTCAGACTCAAATATATGCCAACACCAGTACTGCAGTATAAAAAAACAATGAATTAAAAATGCAAAACTGATAAACATTTAAGTCTTTCCATTTCTTCCGACTCACCTTTAAATCAGTACATCAAAAGAGTATTGTTCGATTTCAAAGGCACATTGTCTTCTAAAGCCATTGTACTTCACCCGCAACCGCCAGCAAGAATTTCGCAAACGGAAGCAAACGAGTAAATACTACAACGAACCTACGGGAAAAGAACCCACAATATTACAAAAACGAAAGTTTCGTCGTCATCCCGCCCAGATTGAAGTGGCCGTTATTTACAATAAACTATACGACCTTTATCCATCTCTACCTGCGATGATTTTGTCAATGGCCTCTGTGTTATCTTAGTTGCTAAACATCACCATCAAGCAAGATCTTATGTCGTTCCTTCTGCAACCAGACTTCCCAAACCAGGATGCGATTTTTCAGGATTAAAAACCAGACCTCCGGTAAAATCCGCAGAATCGAGGGGCTGCGCGATCTTGTGATCGCCAAGTCTAAATCGCACGCCTGGTCTGTTCGTGATTATTTTTTTCTAAATCTACCGGAAATTTTGAAAACTGCTCTCCTTCGCTGTTTTTTTTTTTTAATTCCCTCAGCAGCTTAAAAAATTTATGAAGAAAAGAAGAAATCGGGGAAAAAATCGAATAAAAATTCTCTGAAGTGCTCCCAAGATGACTCCAAAGCAGGGAGTCGAGAAAAAACTTTTTTTTTGCAAGAAAATTCTTTATGAGCAAATCGCCAGAGCGCGGCTCAAATACGGAAATTTCTCCGAAAAAAATGAGTTTAAGAAATTCCATCGGGTTTATTA
Organism: Toxascaris leonina; assembly: GCA_022844705.1. Taxonomy (NCBI): domain Eukaryota; kingdom Metazoa; phylum Nematoda; class Chromadorea; order Rhabditida; family Ascarididae; genus Toxascaris; species Toxascaris leonina. The sequence goes on along the minus strand of JAARMF010000192.1, from coordinate 53,664 downwards.
ATCATGGAAGGAGGAGCAACATGAACCATCTTGGCACGATCGATGAGAGTGACGTCATTGATCCATAAAAACAATTCGGGACTTTTTTTGCTTTTTGATGACCAATGAAAACCTCTGTCCGCAGACAGGGACAAATCTGCAACCTCTCGCTTGCCGGACGAATGCTCTACTACTAAGCAGATGCTTTCACTGGCCATCAATTCCTGTTCCTGAAAACGTTCGCGGCAGCTCAATGGTATAGCAATCGCCCGGCATGCGAGAGGTGGCGGGTTCGTCCCCATCTGTGGACAAAGGTTTTCACTGTTCATCAAACAACAAAAAAATAAACACATAAAAATCGCCTCAGTCGGAACAGGATCTATGAGGCTTCAAAATGTCTGTCATGAGATATAATTCTGGATACTCCATCCGACTTTGAAATTGCAAATAATGCAACACTCCCACTTCAAGCACCCATTACTTCAATGCCCCTATAACGCCCAGAGTGAGTGATGTCCGAAGGTAGCATAAAAACCTCCACCAACGTTCAAAACCATTTATATCTTTGACGATTTCTGGGGCTCATTCTTCACCTGAAACTGCCAACACATCAAAGCTTCGCCCCAAATTAATTTCATTTAAAGTGATGGATGTGGATTACAAATAAGCTGGCATGCTATCATTTCGCATGACAAACTCATTCACCATTAAAGCTTAGTTATGGTCCTGCTTCAGGGGGACCCGAAAAAACAAGGCACCTCTAAACCGCCTAGTATTTGGAAGATTGTAATTTGGACGACCATGCAGATATTTGTCGAGCTTCACTACTCTAGTTCTCCAGTGTGAAAAGAAAGGTATCCATAAGAACAGACACATAAACACAAAGGAACAGGTAGCCTACGACAAATGACCTTCTTATATCCATTTCAAATCGTACTGGAAAATTATATGAGCGACCGCATAAAGCCAATACAAGCAGTATAATAATGCTAACACTTCCTCATGACAGTCGATTTGGGGAACCGCTTATACGGTCGCAAAAAAAAAAAAAAAATCGCGTTGTAGAGCAATGGGCAGTTTTCACCAAAGAATTCAGTGAATTTCGCGAGAATAAATCTGAGCCGCCATTGATTGCTTTCCATTCCTACAAATAGAAATCCCTGCATCGCAGTTACAAGACATGGCTGTAATTGCAGCCCGCAAATTGCGACAATATAAGTTTAAATGAAAAGGTGAAAAATATGAAGTACTGATGCATGATTATTCCTCCTCAGCAACTGCATTTTATGACAGAAAAACTTGCCCATTAACGATACAAAGACCTTAATACGTTGGTACAAGCAACAGGATAAAACGGGTTTTCACTGGAAAAGTGTAGCCGTTAACCTACCCAACACGTTGACCTCCTGCGAGCATAGTTTTTAATTTTTAGTTTCACACAAGTTTTATGCAGACCGCTTGATGATGGCCATCAATGAATACAATTCCGCTGCCGCAAACTGGCTCCATTTGTGGGAAAATGTGGCTTCAAAATCATTCATACCAGAAAAACGCAAAAATCGACCAGCGACACGCAACATTGAACTGCTTCAAATGGCTTCCGTAAACATCAATTACATGAAAGACTAAAGTCAAGGATCCGGAGAGTTCGGATCTTTCGTGTTCCAATTCCAACTGAGAAAAAAAAATTTTTTTTTTGTTGAGTCTTGGAAAAAACTTCTCAACAAATTTCATCAAGAACTTTGTATTGAATTCTTTTGCATGATTTTGTAGAAATCAAGTTCTCGCTTCCCCTCGAAATTCAAAAGGCATCATTTGAAAAGCAACGCCCCTCTTTTCTTACATCTGAATTTCCGGTACGCTTCTGCAAAAGCTAACAACTCTGGAAGACAAGGATTGCCGTTGCATGGAAATTGCCACTTATAAGGTGGTGTGAAACTTGCCTCGTTGGATCGAGACGCATTCAAAATTTGTGACACGATCAATCCGCTGTCTTGAATTGCGTCCTGGATTTTGCTTGGTAAACGTGTACGTCCTTCCAGGGGTATGCTATTGCTCATTACCTATAATAAGCACTTACCTGTTGCGGATATAAATATGTAAATAATATTTCACCAGCAAGTAAGACTCCTTAAAATATCGAAACTTACGCGTATTGAACATGACATACCTCACAAGAAATGCTGGATGAAACACACTAGGCACTGAAATAATCTCCAAGCGATGAACTTATCTGTTAACACAATCTTGCTCTTTCAGTTTCATGCAACTATTCACAAAAGATCTCAGTTCTGAAAAATAAATCAACCCCTCGAAGCAATGCAAAGCTTTCTCAATCACTCTTTTCATTCACATTATCTTGCATGCACTGAGCCAATTAAGTGAAAGCAATTTGTTGCATATTCCTTAACAATTACAAAAGATCTTAGTAGGGCCTCGTCATAGTTGAAGTCGGCTGCACACAATCACAGCGTCACCCGACAGGNCCCCCCCCCCCCCCCCCCCCCCCCCCAATCACTTACGACTGTTCCATTTTAGGCGAATTTTTCCCATCATCCAACTATCTACAGGTCCTTCAAAACACACACCTCTCCTGCATTCCAGTAACTACTATATTAAATATTTTATCGAAACTTAAAAAAATGCAGAAAGCAAACAGAAAGAAACCGAACGATATATGCACATGAATGAGCGACGTTCGCTTTTGCTACAACGCAGCGCTCTACAGGAAACATGATTTCTTGGCCATCCAGCCAACGTTGTCACCAAAGCTCGTTAAAGCAGTCAGTTTGGACGGAGAAACCTATTTTGGCCGGTGGTCCCCAAGAGCAGGCAGGCCACAAAGCTGTTACAACATGGTCAATCTCCAATGAGACAACTTCGATGGGGTGGCCACCAACACATTTCATTACGTTGCGAGCGTGCAAAAAGAATACAAAAAGAACTAACTTATTTTCACTTGTGACTATCGACATATCGAATGCAGAATACGATCACGAAGCGCGCAGACACCTCTAATAAGTGCCCCCCCCC